>OX465120.1:2500-294455 GCA_949987565.1 Luidia sarsii | reverse complement strand
AGGTCTTCTTCTACTTTTCCTTGTCCTTCTTCTCTTCTTCTTATTCTTCTTCTTCTTCTCCTTATCTTTCTCTCATTTCCTTGAGTGCACTAGCATCCTCATTCGCTGGTTTACGTCACCGAGTACCAACCAGAAGACCGATCCCTCTCGAAGACTCTCTCCATTCAATTCTCATCGAAGCGTGGCCAGTTTTCAACTATCCAATCATAAGAGCACCCTAAGCCCTCCCCTAACACATCTCCAATGTTTCAGCTTAACTCTGGACGGGGCAGAGAAGACCCTAACGGTCGTTTCTCCCCCCCCCCGAGGCAGTGGTCAGTCAGCGAATTCACGGATGAAAGATGATATGAGATACTGCACAAAAGGCACTATTAGGTATTGATACACCTGTACAGGGCTAACATCCTACATGAAGCCATTTCTTCCCCGAGGACGGGAGATCTGACAATGACTCGCAGCTCTTAAGAGCTTGGTGTCCGAGTACCTCGACTTCGTACTCGACCCTAATCTTATCAACAGATGTAAAGTAATTATTGCCAGCCTTGGTCAATTCTTAACACGCTGGGATTTAAGATCCTCGACAATTAAACGTCTCTTCTTGCGAATATTTTTTGGGAAAAGAAGGTAATTATAATAACCAGTTTAACTGATAATATCTTCAACAAATTACAACATCTGGTGGATCCATCCTAGCAGGACTTTATAAAAAAGGACAATTCTAAATTTCTTGTCAGAAACAAATAGTGCCCCTTTAGAAAGGCGCAAATGCAGCCAATATCTCAACTTATTTTTTATTTTTTTATTTTTTATTTCCCTGGCGTTAACATCGGAGTGAAAAGGGAATTCGTGGCTCGTGAGCAATTCGTCTGTATGTTTGTCTGCCTGTCGCCTCCTTTCTTCCCCTCTCTACTCTCCTCTCTCCATCTCTCTCTGTTTATCTGTGTGTCTCTCTCCATCTCCCTTTATCTGTCTCTCTGTCGCTCTGCCTCTGCCTCTGCCTGTCTCTGCCTCTGTCGCTCTGCCTCTGCCTCTGACTACCCCCCCCTCTCTCTCTCTCCCTCTCCCTATCTCTCTGTCTTTCTCTCTCCATTTCCCCTGTTCACATCAAGCGTGTCTACGTCATAGTCCCACCATATCAATCTACTCTACCCGAGAGAACTGGACTAGAATTAAAGGTGTCCTGTATAATTCCTTGTCTAAACTGAGGGTATAGTCAGAACCTTGTTGTCTAAAAAAATCTCAATAGGACTGAAAATTACCTAATTAGTAATTAGTGAAGCTGCAACTCTTTGCTAATTAGCCTGTCACCAATCACAACTCACAACTGATTAGCATTTTTAGCAAATCAGCGCACATTGCGAATATTGAAGATTAACTATAGGGTTTTACTCGAAGAAAATTGCAATAATTTGCACTATCTAGACGTACGCCAATGTTATTGAGGGTCATCCTTTCGTTGGGAAGATATTTGATCATGGCAAGTTTAGACTCGCATCTTTAAAGTGACGAGGTTGTAATTACCATCACTTGGCGGGAGATTGCCGCACGGTCCCAGCGTGAGGCAACGATTCCCCCTGGGAACGATCCCGCCATCCACTCCCAGAAAACAAGGCGAATTCAACACCGTTTCCTGGATTTGCGCTCGACACTACAGCACCCGAAGATGCATCTACATCCTTCACGTTGCCATGGAAACAACTGAGGAGACAAGAAACTGATGCTTGAGAATCGAAAATTGATTGCGGAGGGTCTGTGCCGCCGAAGTACCCCTGACATTTTTTTCTTTTTTTAGCAGAGGATGAATTTGATCAAAACAGAGAAATGTTAATGAGGTCAACGCTATTCGCTTCCTGTTTTGGAGCAGTTGTTCACTCTTGTACATGTCTCTAGACTGTTTCGACTTCTCGAAACACAAACATTTCAATTGAAAGAATTCAGACTCGTTGCCACTGGCAACTGGTGCATCCTCGCGTCTAGGACAATCTCACAGGGGCCTACCCTTTGCATTCTATTGGAAACTTTCCCACAGGCGGAATATTTCAATTTTTTTTTTTACCGAAAATTGTCATCCTCCTTACGAGTTTGATTTAGATCAGATACATCTTATGAAACAGATGTTCTATCCTCAACAATAGATGGGATGATTATGCTTGTTATAAGCTCACACACACCCTCTAAACCTCTCAGCACATAGCATTGAATTACTTCATTAACCCTGATCGATGGTTCTTAGACTCTGTAATATCTACACGTGAATTACTGATAATTGCACAGTGCAATCAATTATATATGACAGTCATCTGATCTAGAATACAGGTGTTTTAACATGATCCCGAACACAGGTGTTTTTCCATTGAAGTCGTATAAGCAAGCGATTGTAAAACCTCCAATGGTTGTCCCAGCCCATCCACGAAACGAATGATTGCCATCCACATAGACTAGACTTGTTGTAATCTTATAATTTACGTGCTATGAATAGTGAAGGTCGTAAGAAAGGGAGGGAGTGTTGAATCTGCGTATAGATACTGATCTATTGTCTGGCTGAATGTGGGACGAGCAGCTTGGGAATCATCTCGGTTCTGTCTACCTTAGCTCTTTTTCAGCACCACACAAAGACACGCTGAGATTCAGACTAAATAAGACAAGGCTTTTCAGGGTGTGTGAAACATGTAAATGTGAATATAAATGTAAAGCATTAATAGGAGGTTTTGTGGTGACACCATGTATAAGGTCTTTAAAAAACAAAATGTGGTTCTGAAAACAACCTGGGTGATAAGTCGACGTTCCGGCCAGTATACTATCTGACCGTCATCAGGAGAATGGAACATTGACTTATCACTCAGGTTCTTTTCATAACCACACCTCAACACGAGGCAAGATTTAGTCTTACATAAGGCACACATCGGTTTCTTCGTATGGCGAAGGTCAAATTATACCCATAACAAGTAGCAGCAAGCCGCGGTCAAGGGTAAGGGGTCACACTAGTGGAATTGTGAGGTCAGAAGTCAAGGGTCAACGCAATACTCCATTCATATTCGGTCATGTGACTGACCATTTCTTTAACTTTCATTTTCTCTGTTCAGGCCCTCCCTACACTACCCTACCCCATTCCAATGGCTTTCCTTATCCCACCCTCTCCTAAAGTTTTTGTGAATGTATAGCAACAACTGTGTTTTGTATATGTACATAAATATTATATTTGTTTCTGTATTATTATGCTTTTGTATATTTCCTAAATTATTATATGAATAGATATTTTTAAACTGTAAACTGGGAAAACAATTTTCATGCTGTTTGCAGCATGAAAATAAAGAAATCTAATATGTCTAATATGTCTAATCCTCAAACGTATTTAGTGTCACGGTCAAATCATGCCGGGTTCTATCATCGCCACCTTCTCAGACCGTCTTCATGTCTTGTTGAAGGTATGAGGCTGCATCATCGCCACCTTCTCAGACCGTCTTCATGTCTTGTTGAAGGTATGAGGCTGCATTATATCTACAGGGCTGGATTTCACAAAGCCTTACGATGCATCGTAACTCAACTTACGATGAATAACCCTTCGTAACTATCTGTAGGCCGCATGTTGTCTGTGCATCACTCATCGTCTTGCGATTGATCGTAAGTTACGATGGGTTTCATGAAATCGACCACTGTCAGGCCTACCATTCAATACACGGCACAGGCGTAGTCTATAGCTCAGTATACAGCGCTTGTAATACGATTGTAATACACAACACACTTTTAGCTCGTTAGTCTTATTAAAAAGGATATTAACTGAGTAGCAGCGGGGGTCGCTTGCTCTGCATTTCAAACATGATAATGATGAGGAAACGGATATTATTTGTAAATAGTCCTCGGTTTTGTGCGGATTATTTCAGAGAGTGCTTTTGTATGAAATAATGTCAGCGATCGAGTTTCCCCATTTCAAAGCGGCTACAATTGCCTTGCGTTTTGGGAGCTGACAAATCATCATTGTGTTTGGTGAAACCAACAATGTAAAATGAGTTATCCTAAAACACTTCCTGTTTCATACGTGAACAGAAACCTTTGAATCACATCATTCCAAGCAGAATTATGTCTCGACCAGAGTCGGTCATGGGTTCTCAGAAAAGACAGAGGGAGTCCAGACAAGTATAATGAACAAAGCAGTGCCGTAACTTGTTGACAAGTGTTGAGTACAGATAAAGCTTCCGAAGGTCTAAATAGATTGTTTTTGGTTTGGATTTTGATTTTTGAATCCTTTTCCATAACATTTAGTGGGCCTGACGTTTCGATCCTAGCAGGACCTTTCTCAAAAGCACTCTGCCTTTGAGAAAGGTCCTGCTAGAATCGAAAAGTCAGGCCCACTAAATTTTATGATTTGCATTTTGGTAATTTTAGTCAGTGAGCAGTTTGCAACATTTTTGTATAGGCCTATCACTTTGAATCTTTTTGTGTAAACGCGTCCCGTTTGCCAGTCTGCAATCCTATGCACAAGTGAAGTCAACTTGGAAATCGATGAGAAAAACTACTCACCAAAGTCGAAGACCGAAAACATGAAATTCTCTTTGTAAGAAACCAGTCTGAAGAAAGGGGTGGTAGGCCGTTACCCGCTCCTTGAGCAGAGACTAGCGTCGACTGACGAGGTTTGTAGCTTCCTTGTAAGTCGAATCAGCAGAATTCTATTTCTTCCAGTTGTCGTCGGAAAAGAATATCTTTCCTGAAATCCATGCAGTGTGTAATAATGGTGCGATGAATGTGGATTATAGAGAATGTCCGTGCCAAGACGAGTAGCCCAACTCCACTGCAGGCCGGTGATAGAAAATGATTCAACCAGGAGTAACCAAATAATGGTTGCCTGTACTGGACTGAATGAGCTACGCACGTCATATGCCCTGCACGCGCCCATGTACATGTATACATGCACTGTACCTACTCACTATAGGCGCAGCACACACTGCGGACTGACCGCGGACAATTGTCACACCATTTCTACTCGTTGCCTTGGAAACGAGAAAAGCGCTCGCGTTGGCCGCTGTCACCGCACCTTGTAGCAAGACAAGGAATGGCTGGTTGGTTGTGAATAAAAATCTAACAGATTTTTGTAAACCAAATCCCTTGTAAGTATCAAAATCTTCTTTGACATTTTTCCGTCTCAATCCGGAAACTCGAGATTGCAATAGAATCATGATTATCTCGAATTTGATTGGGTTTTTTTCAAAAGGTATTTGGGTTTACTGAAGGTATTGTATTGTATTGAGAAATCCCATTATGATAATGAGACAGGAAGTAGACGCTCTATTGAGGTCGTTATTGCTTCGGGAAATTACCTTGATCGAGTGGTTGGCTGAAGGTGGATATAGAAAACACAATTAGTGGGATTGCAATGAACGGTAAGAGCTGATGGCTTGGTCTCATTAAGGACTAATATTATTGAATTGACAGACTAAAACATTGTGTACAAGTGTAAAGAGTGCTATTAATTAGTTTCGTCCGTTCGTCCGATTTCCTTCCGTCTGTATGGTTTGGTCATTTCAGTGACTAATGAGATGATATTGGAAATGTTAATGCTCAATAACGTTTAAGCAGGGCAGGGCAGGACGGGGCGGGAAGGGCGGGGCAGGGCAGGGCATGGTAGGGCATGGCATGGCAGGGCAGGGCATGGCAGGGCAGGGCAGGGCAGGGCAGGGCAGTGCAGGGCAGGGCAGGGCAGGGCAGGGCAGGGCAGGGCAGGGCATGGCAGGCCAGGCCAGGCCAGGCCAGGCCAGGCCAGGCCAGGCCAGGCCAGGCCAGGCCAGGCCAGGGCAGGGCAGGGCAGGGCAGGGCAGGGCAGGGCAGGGCATGGCATGTCAGGGCAGGGCTGGACAGGGCAGGGCAGGGCAGGGCAGGGCAGGGCAGGGCATGGTAGTGCATGGCATGGCAGGGCAGGGCATTGCAGGACAGGGCAGGGCAGGGCAGGGCAGGGCAGGGCAGGGCAGGGCAGGGCAGGGCATGGCATGTCAGGGCAGGGCTGGACAGGGCAGGGCAGGGCAGGGCAGGGCAGGGCAGGGCATGGCATGTCAGGGCAGGGCTGGACAGGGCAGGGCAGGGCAGGGCAGGGCAGGGCAGGGCAGGGCAGGGCATGGTAGTGCATGGCATGGCAGGGCAGGGCATGGCAGGACAGGGCAGGGCAGGGCAGGGCAGGGCAGGGCAGGGCAGGGCAGGGCAGGGCAGGGCAGGGCAGGGTGGGGCAGGGCGGGGCAGGGCAGGGCAGGGCAGGGCAGGGCAGGGCAGGGCAGGGCAGGGCAGGGCAGGGCAGGGCAGGGCAGGGCAGGGCAGGGCAGGGCAGGGCAGGGCAGGGCAGGGCAGGGCTGGACAGGGCATGGCACGGCAGGGCAGGGCAGGGCACGGCAGGGCATGGCATGGCATGGCAAGGCAGGGCAGGGCAGGGCGGGGCAGGGCAGGGCATTGCGGGGCATTGCAGGGCATTGCAGGGCATTGCAGGGCAGGGCAGGGCAGGGCATTGCAGGGCAGGGCAGGGCAGGGCAGGGCATTACAGGGCAGGGCAGGGCAGGGCAGGGCATTGCAGGGCATTGCAAGGCATTGCAGGGCAGGGCAGGGCAGGGCATTGCATTGCAGGGCAGGGCAGGGCAGGGCAGGGCAGGGCAGGGCAGGGCAGGGCAGGGCAGGGCAGGGCAGGGCAGGGCAGGGCAGGGCAGGGCAGGGCAGGGCAGGGCAGGGCAGGGCAGGGCAGGGCAGGGCAGGGCAGGGCAGGGCAGGGCAGGGCAGGGCAGGGCAGGGCAGGGCAGGGCAGGGCAGGGCATTGCAGGGCATTGCAGGGCATGGCATGGCATGGCATGGCATGGCATGGCAGGGCATGGCATGGCATGGCAGGGCATTGCAGGGCATTGCAGGGCATGGCAGGGCATGGCATGGCATGGCAGGGCAGGGCATGGCAGGGCAGGGCATGGCAGGGCGGGGCAGGGCAGGGCATTGCAGGGCAGGGCAGGGCAGGGCATGGCAGGGCAGGGCATGGCAGGGCGGGGCATGGCATGGCATGGCAGGGCAGGGCAGGGCAGGGCAGGGCAGGGCAGGGCAGGGCAGGGCAGGGCAGGGAAGGGCAGGGCAGGGCAGGTCAGGGCAGGGCAGGGCAGGGCATTGCAGGGCAGGGCAGGGCAGGGCAGGGCAATGCAGGGCAGGGCAGAGCACGGCAGGGCAGGGCAGGGCAGGGCAGGGCAGGGCAGGGCAGGGCAGGGCAGGGCAGGGCAGGGCAGGGCAGGGCAGGGCAGGGCAGGGCATGGCAGGGCAGGGCAGGGCAGGGCAGGGCAGGGCAGGGCAGGGCAGGGCAGGGAAGGGCAGGGCAGGGCAGGTCAGGGCAGGGCAGGGCAGGGCATTGCAGGGCAGGGCAGGGCAGGGCAGGGCAATGCAGGGCAGGGCAGAGCACGGCAGGGCAGGGCAGGGCAGGGCAGGGCAGGGCAGGGCAGGGCAGGGCAGGGCAGGGCAGGGCAGGGCAGGGCAGGGCAGGGCAGGGCAGGGCAGGGCAGGGCATGGCAGGGCATTGCAGGGCATTGCAGGGCAGGGCAGGGCAGGGCAGGGCATTGCAGGGCAGGGCAGGGCAGGGCATTGCAGGGCAGGGCAGGGCATGGCAGGGCAGGGCATGGCAGGGCAGGGCAGGGCAGGGCAGGGCAGGGCAGGGCAGGGCAGGGCATGGCAGGGCAGGGCAGGGCAGGGCAGGGCAGGGCAGGGCAGGGCAGGGCAGGGCAGGGCAGGGCAGGGCAGGGCAGGGCAGGGCATGGCAGGGCAGGGCATGGCAGGGCAGAGCAGGGCAGGGAACGGCAGGGCATGGCTGGGCAGAGCATGGCGTGGCAGGGCTTTTAGTCACTCTCTTTTGAATTCAAGCGTTTAAAAGGCAAGATATTCACCTGCTATCATTATGGCCAATAGAGGGCGTGCCTTACAAAGCTTGTCAAAAATGATGCAGATACTGCCTTGAGTTCCTGTACAAAGCAGTACAAAAATCTTCACTTTCGTGGCGAACAATTCCACATCCAAAGTTTCTCAGGTTTGTAACTACAGTATACCCCAAATTGTAGATTGGGACCTTCATCTCTCATTTTCTTGATTTTCTGCTAATTGAAATAGCATCCTTCACTTCCCGAGCCAAATGGGGCCTTAAAGCCTCATGTGATCCAAATTACAGAAATTTAACATTAAATTCCGCATTATCTTAAGCTGAACTTTTTATTCATTATCATTAAGGCTAGTTGGAACTCACTTTTAAAGCAGTTTGGGGAACTCGCTTATCGATAAACTAATTTCAGGATCTTTGCAAAGAAGAATCGCGAGACAATATAAGAAAAGGGAAATCTAAGACACAAATTTTACATGCTTAAGAAAAAAATCTATTCAATACCGAAATGGACCTTAAACCTATAAACAACCCCAAAAAATAATATAACAAAAATAGTCTTAGTGTATATAAAAAATAAATATAAAATATAAAAAAACAAAAGCAATATCAAAGCAATCTGCACGTGGTGCTCATTGTTCAAAAGTTATTCTTGCACTGTCATTGGAAAGTAGGCAGTTCTTGCAACCTCCACCATCAACATCCAGAAATCTCAAAGTAAGGAAATAGCTTTGTGCAATTATAAGCAGATTAAACAAACATTACTGAAAACAAACAAAGAAAAAAACTGACTGGGAATCTTAGAACAAATTGTAAATTTAACTTTACAGAAGTTAAATTTACAGCATTAAAACTAACAGTAATTTCCTGGTAGGACTTGCTCCAAGACAGAATCTGAAGCCGTCTGAAAGGCAGAGAGGTCCATCTAGAATCTAGTTCTGCATTTTGAAATGCAGTTTGGTTGTTTAAAGCCCCTACACATCATTGGTAAGATCGAAAAACAGAAAATAATGTTAACAAATTTACATGAAACTTATACAGTTTGAAGATGGTTATTATAGAAACCTCACTCTGAAATATTTCTGCCTAAAATGTTGTATATTGGGAGAAAAGAGTAAAAGAAATCGTTTACGTCTCACCGAGATCTAAACTATTTTTCGGAACAGTACGGCGTTGAATGCTGCACTTTCGCGAAACAAATGAAGCAGTTTTCACGATTTTCGCGAGACTTGATTGACGGATTGAGCTGAGATTTTCACAGGTGTGCATATGTTGGATCAGACAACGTATGGATGCTATTCTTTGACCTCGACCAATGTGGTGAGTTGGCAACATTTCTCTTTAAAAGACTTTCACCGAGTAGTTTTGAGATAAAGGTTTGAGATGGTGAGATACTAGGGTCTGGTTAACTTCCTTGGTGATATCATCAATTGACTGTCTGAGTTTGGCAGAAAATGGATCATGAGTGAGATATTTACGTTGCTCCATGTTAGATGCTCCCAAGGAAATTCCTGTCAGCTTAGAAGACGGGTGCTCCTGGGTGGCGCATAAGATGCGTGCGGGATCCACGGTGACGTTCAGGAACCGCACCATCTTGATCAACTCGTCGTAGGGGTTGTCTTGGAGGTCTTCGTAATGTGTCACGTGTACTCGAGGGGACTGCGTTATCCATTGTATTGCGGTATCGCGCCAATTCTTCATCTCCTCCCGGACAAAGGGTTCCCATTCTGTAGACAAACAGAATTAAGCCAAGTAAACAAACAAGGCGAAAAGGTAAAGGTCCTGCATGCTAGGATCGAAACGTCAGGCCTTCTAACTTTTGAGATTGATGTATTGCAGGTCATTTTTGTCAGTGAGCAGTTTGTAACAGTTTTTGTATTATGTAATCTTTACAGTGATATACAAAATTGTTGCAAAGTGCTTACTGACTAAAATTACCAAATTCAAATATCAAGATATAGTATAAGTAGGCCTGACGATCCTAGCAGGACCTTTCTCAGATGTAATTTTTGTTTATTAAATGATAAACTGACGACATTTCAATTGCTTTTCGCTGTTTCCAGCCGTTGAACCTCGCACATGCACAGCATGAATATCGCCTTTCTTTATGTTTAAGAAAAGGCAAAAAACACAAAAAGGTGCCAGCATATTTTTTTTTTTTAAGATTGGATGAGAAACATTTTCTTTTTACTTAATGGCCTTATTCATTCGACAGGTAAGGCCATCGCAATACACGATTTTACTAAGAACAGGCGAAAAAATGACGATTTTTTTTTTCTCTAAAATCTGCAGAATCACATCAACGGTTTAGACAAAGTAAGTCAGACACTGACTGAGGTAAATGTCCAATTGACCTGGGTCAACTTACTGGAGGACTTGAAATATTTCATCGCTTTCACGGTGCTCTTCTTTTTTACAACGAGTTCCCGCCGAAAAACCTCTGCAACCAGTGTTTTGAACGGATTCCGGATGAGTAGTAGGGCGCCCTCAAACAACCTGATGTGCTCAGTGTCAAAAATATGAGTTTTGACACAGATCGTTTGGTTTGTCCTGTAGTTGATGTTACCTCCAGGATACACTAGAGTGAAAAAGAAGACTCCAAGTTTGAATACTGTAAATGAAACGGAGTGATTTCTCCTTGTTAAAGTTACTCAGATTTTAAAGTTACTTATATTTATCACCTTGTTTCATGTCACAAACATCTAGAAACAAGCGTTTGGACCCAGTTTCTTGGGGAATATTGTAAATGAAACGGAGTGATTTCTCCTTGTTAAAGTTACTCAGATTTTAAAGTTACTTATTTTTTATTACCCTGTTTCATGTCACAAACATCTAGCAACAAGCGTTTGGCCCCAGTTTCTTGGGGAATATTGTAAATGAAACGGAGTGATTTCTCCTTGTTAAAGTTACTCAGATTTTAAAGTTACTTATATTTATCACCCTGTTTCATGTCACAAACATCTAGAAACAAGCGTTTGGCCCCAGTCTCTTGGGGAATATTGTAAATGAAACGGAGTGATTTCTCCTTGTTAAAGTTACTCTTATCCCCTGTGGGAAAACTGACGAAGAAAAGGAATGATTGCAGAAAGTGAAAGGCCGGATGTTTCTGCTACATGTAGTTGAGAAAGGTTTTGCATCGATAAGGTATTGGAGGCATTTTGGCCAGCAAGCAGTCTGCAATACTTGTGTATATTACTATATATGGGGGAGGGGCTATCTGACGATTCTGAAAAGTGTGAAGAGTTGCATTTGTTTTAAATGAAGGCTTAGGTTTGGGCTTAGGCTTAGGTCATATTTATCACCCTGTTTCATGTCACAGACATCTAGAAACAAGCGTTTGGCCCCAGTTTCTTGGGGAATATTCTGTTTTCTTTTATCAAGCCAGCAAACCTTCACATTCAGCGACAAACCACGACCTGGATTGTCAGGTCTTGTCAGACGGAGACGAAGCCTGAGCCCGAGCCTGATCCATGGATTCGTAAAGGGTAGCAAACAGCGTTAGTTGTATTTATTTGACTACTCACATTTGGCGCTTTGAAGTTTTCTCTCGTAACTCCAGTAAATCGAACCGGTCAGGAGTCCTGACCCCCGCTGTATGAGTAGTCGCGTCCAAGTGTTGCCAGACCGGGGGTAGCTGGCTAGAGCGATCAGAGGAAGACTTCCTACCGGTTTCAGCTCCATCTTAGAGCACCTGGAGTCTGCTCAAACACCACAAAAGCCAGACCCAAGGACAGTCTAGATCAAACATCGTTCTGAAATCATCCTGAATCGTTCCAAGACCACCTGACACACACGATCAATACAAGTGTGTGCAAGTAATTTTACGCATTATTTTGTTTTAATGCAAAGACTAGTCAGTTAATGGTTAAAATGCTTCTGACCGACGCCCCACCCCGGCAAAGACTAGTTGACTATTTGGGAAGGCCACCATCTAAGGGCTGGATAGCTCAGATGGTAAGAGGTCTGTATGCAGAACCAGAGGTCTCGTATTTCAAAGTCCGGGTCCAATTTAAGTTGGTTTTGCTTATTCCGAAATTGTTCAAACGATACGCATCTCTTCCTTGATTTCACGCCCTTCGATCCCACAATGCAAAGTGCAGACGAGTTTCGTGTATCTATGAAAATAATGGATGAGTTTGTTCTTTAGCTTTTGAATTTGAACTAAAAACTGATACCTGGAAGTGAGGTCCGATAGAGCGACATGTACTCCTGACCGCCACAGGAGTACTTAGAATCCCCTGGACAAGGAACGTCGCAGAGGGCGCTGTCCATGTAATTCAACAGGGCAGAATCTCCCTTGACGTCACTGCAGAAGCACTCCGTTCCCCGACTGAGGGCGGCATAAGTTAGCCCCTTGAATCAAGACACGATAAAGGATTTAAGGGAGTAGTCACAGTGTATCAAAACTTAACAGCTCATACCACTCCAAAAACATCTGGATCCTACACAATTCCGCCATATTACCACTCCAAAAACATCTGGATCCTACACAATTCCGCCATATTGCCACTCCAAAAACATCTGGATCCAATTCCGCCATATTAGTATCACCACTCCAAAAACAGCTGGATCCTGCACTGTCAGTACTAACGTCAGGCAAGTAATGCCATATTACCACTCCAATAAACAATATTCAACCCTAGTGATTCTACACAACTTTTGTGATCCAACACATTTTTTATAATGATTTCAAATTCAAGCTTCAAAAAGTAGTCTTTGAACCCCAAACCACAATACTGCTGATATTGAAGTGGACACACTTACCAGGGATATGCAATTATTGACGCATCGAATGACCGTCATTGTGTTCGACTTTTCAACTCGACCACCCGTCACAACCACTGCCATTGACATATCCGTTGGCCTCGGCACGCATGCGCGATAGACGGCAGGGCTGTCGGCTTCGTTCCAGTACATCCAAGATGGGCGAGGGGCTATCGGGGAGATTGGGGTTAGCATGGAGCTAGGGTTAGTAAGGAATGACCCTCTACCAATGCCTAAGACTTTCTATGTCTGTGCGCTCGTTTGTGACTTTATACTGGAGAACAAGGCAATGGAAATCTTAAAACGATGGTAGCCCTGATCCCACACGTTAACACCCCTGGGGTGGTTTTCACAAAGCCTACCATGCATCGTAACTCAATTTACGACGGATAATGGTAGTAACCCATCCAAGTTGTGATAGGCCGTATGGTTTCTGTGCATCTCTCATTGTCTTCCAATTGATTGTGAAATCCATCACCCAAATCTGCCCTCAAGTCTTACCAAAGCAAATTAATCCAGAAATTAACCAATTGCCCGAGGGGTCTAATTTTAATAAAATTGACATACCTGAGACATTTTTCGACATCTTCGGTGGAGCTGGATCGTGGTTGTCCTTTGGTGGAGTTTGCAGCTGAGTTATCCTGCGCTGATCTGTGGCCTCGCCGAGTTTTTGCATTGGAAATGACTCCCCTCTCGGTGGGGATGATGAGCTCCTCCCGAAAACCACCTCCCTCACAAAGAAATACTTCCATTCGGCAAACAGTAGAACCAAGAAACCCAGTGACACGAAGACAGTAAATAAGAGTCTTCTTGTCAATCTTGGGCCCCGAAATAGCATTTGGACTGTCAGGTGGATCGCCGACTTGAAGGATTTATGGAGCTGAGACTAGGACGGTCAGCTAGGTACCTTCAAAGAGGAATTGGAACTCGATTAGTCCGAGTAACTAGGACCCGATTTTAATTTTTAAGTCACCCTTTTTGATTGAATTTTGAAATTTTGAGATTCGGGTGAATACAGTCACCCGAATCTCAAAATTTCAAAATTCGGTAAAAAGGGGTGACTTGTCGGGTCCAAGTTACTCGGACTAGAACTCGACTGAAAATCCTAGGTTTGCTCACTCAGAACGCACCTTCTTTGTCGAGTTTAAAAGTCTTACCCGCACTATTTCAGATAAACGGCGATCTTACTTCCACAATTGGCGATAGTGTCTATCCTGTAGGGCCTACGCTCTGCACTGCGTGCGTGGTCTCGAGACAGTTTCCTCTTTCCAGAAGCTAACACTTTTCCTTCGAGTAAACGCGGTCTTATCGACTCGACGGAGTGTCTGCCATTATGTGTGTATAGGGCAGGCGCTGGTTGTAGACCAGCAAGACAAAACTGTGAAGAGGCTTAACCGGCGTGGACGGTGCTGAATAATAACTGAAGTAGAATGGCCAACAGACCAAGCCACAAGGGACGAATCGATAATGGTCTTAGCTAGGGCGACGGACTACGCCCTTACGTATACCTTCATTGTTAGGCCAATGACTGAGCTCGTAACAAGGTTGATGCGCTGAGAATGCAGAGAATTACTTGTATACAAGTTCGTTGGATGCGGTACCATGATTATAACAAGGAAACAGCTCCATGGTACTGTGAACGACCAAACCATAGCTGCACAGTCATTGAATCCAAGATGGCTCCGCTGAACTGATCATCGCAAAGTGTGGACCCACAACTTTGTTTATGTAAGAGAATTTTGGAGTCTAATTGACTTTTGAGAAAGGTCCTTCTAGGATCGAAACGTCAGGCCCACTAAATTTTGAGATATAATTTTTTTATAAGGTTGATACAAAAACTGTTGCAAACTGCTCACTGACTAAAATGACCTGCAATACATATACATATACCTTGCAGGACAGATGAGGCCTTTGAGAAAGGTCCTGCAAGGATCGGAACGTCAGGCCCTCTAACTTTTGAGAAAACTGATAATTATAATAGCAGAACAAGTGAAGCTTATGATGAAGCCCGGTGTCATGCCAAATAGTGTCCCCTGCCAATTAGTGTCCACTCATTAGCATACTGATCGCTGATTGGTCCAATACGTATGACATTCAACCACCGTGGTTGGGGTATGGTTGCGCACTACACACGCATTGTGTATGGTTGCTGGCCTAACACACGCAACGTTGGGCACTTTGGTACCGTTGGACCCTAACTGTAACCGTAACGCTAACCCTAACCCAAACAACCCTAATCCTAACCCTAATCCTAATCCCAATCCTAACCCTAACGACCCTAATCCTAGTCCTAACGCTAACCAATCAGCGATCAGTATGCTAATGAGCGGACACTATTTGGCAGGGGACACTATTTGGCAGGACACCTGTCGTCCAATGTTAAATTTCGTGTGTAATTGGGAACATAAGGCTTCGACCGCTAAGTTACCTGAGGATTTGGAGACTAAAACTGAGCTCTGCAAAAACAACCGCGACGCCTTTCACCCTGAACACAAAGGAAGCTCACCGGCAGCTTACAGTCAAGCTGGATGGCTCAACACTGCCGTGCAACCCCACCCCGACTTACCTTGGGGTGAAGATGGATAGACAACTCACCTTCAGACAGCACATTGAGGCACTGCGTGGCAAAGTGGCGTCAAGGAATAACCTCCTACGTCGTCTTGCTGGCTCATCCTGGGGAGCTTACACAAGCACTCTCCGATCAGGCGCCCTCGCACTAGTCTACAGCGCTGCAGAATATGCTGCCCCAGCATGGTGTAGGAGCACCCATGTCAGAAAACTGGATGTTACTCTCAACGACACCATGAGAATAGTCAATGGCTGCCTACGCCCAACCCCAGTGAAATACCTCCCTGTCCTCTCGGGAATTGCTCCACCTGCACTTCGCAGAGAACACCACACGGCCATGTTGGTTAAGAAGGCCCTTTTAGACACCTCCCACCTTCTACATGCCCGCATTACAACAGCACAAAACCTCGGCCACCAACGCCTGCGCTCTCGTCGACCTTTTAGCCGTCATGCGAAATCCCTAGCAACCTCCAACTTCAACCTAATGGAGCAATGGAAGCATGACTGGCAAGAGACGACAAAGCCTGCACAGCTCACCATCCCTCCCAGCACACACATCCCACCAGGAGCTGACCTCCCTTGCAGAGAGTGGGTCACCCTGAACCGCCTCCGCACTGGAGTAGGTCGTTTTGGTGCCAGCATGTACCGATGGGGCCTCAGCCCCTCAGCAGCCTGTCAGTGCGGTGCTCCTGAGCAGACGGCGGACCACATCCTGTCAGAATGCACCAGGCTCGGTCCACCTATGGGATCCCACACTAACCTGACCAACCCATGCCCAGCAACTGTGGAATGGTTGCGGCACCTTCGTGAAGTAGTATAGTATAGCATAGTATAGCAGCAGGTCTCATACGCAAGAAGAAGAAGGCTTCGACTGGGCTATTTCGCTGCATGGAAATACAAGCGGGCTCGGGCCCCATTGATCCCAGAAACGGGAGGTCAGATCAACGAGAAAAATCGGCAGCAGATAAATTGTCATGTATTGAATCTGATTGCATGATTAATTTTAATCAACATATGCAATGTGTGGGGAATAATTTGCTAATTAACCATTCATCATGAATATTTTATGCACTTTTGTGATATTTTCATAATTTCATCATAGGCCTATAAAAGCGTATAATATAGGAGTGGCTGGCGTACTTACAATGGGGACAATCTAAGACATAATTATAGTGAAATGTCAAATAAGGTCTATAAAAATATAATATGCAGGTCCAATCATATCATTTCTTGACATTCTTTCATGAAAACTAATCGGAAACTGAATTTCTTTGGAAGAAGAATTGATGGGAAATGTATATTGTGGCAGTGGATTTTAAACAATTGAAAACAGTCATCATCATGGTCAAAAACAACAGCAGTATAGCAGCATCAACAACAAGATCATCAACAAGAGAGCAACAGCATCAATAACATCATCAACAACAACATCAACACATCATCATCATTTACAACAGCAGCACCAACAGCATCAACAACAAGATCATCAACAAGAGAGCAACAGCATCAATAACATCATCAACAACAACAACAACATCAACACATCATCATCATTTACAATAGCAGCACCAACAGCATCAACAACAAGATCATCAACAAGAGAGCAACAGCATCAATAACATCATCAACAACAACAACAACAACATCAACACATCATCATCAACTACAACAGCAGCACCAACAGCATCAACAACAAGATCATCAACAAGAGAGCAACAGCATCAATAACATCATCAACAACAACATCAACACATCATCATCATTTACAACAGCAGCACCAACAGCATCAACAACAAGATCATCAACAAGAGAGCAACAGCATCAATAACATCATCAACAACAACAACAACATCAACACATCATCATCATTTACAATAGCAGCACCAACAGCATCAACAACAAGATCATCAACAAGAGAGCAACAGCATCAATAACATCATCAACAACAACAACAACAACATCAACACATCATCATCAACTACAACAGCAGCACCAACAGCATCAACAACAAGATCATCAACAAGAGAGCAACAGCATCAATAACATCAACAACAACAACATCAACACATCATCATCAATTACAACAGCAGCACCAACAGCATCAACAACAAGATCTCCAACAAGAGAGCAACAGCATCAATAACATCAACAACAACAACAACAACATCAACACATCATCATCAATTACAACAGCAGCACCAACAGCATCAACAACAAGATCATCAACAAGAGAGCAACAGCATCAATAACATCAACAACAACAACAACAACATCAACACATCATCATCAATTACAACAGCAGCACCAACAGCATCAACAACAAGATCATCAACAAGAGAGCAACAGCATCAATAACATCATCAACAACAACAACATCAACAGCATCATCATTTACAACAGCAGCACCAACAGCATCAACAACAAGATTATCAACAAGAGCAACGGCATCAGTAACATCATCATCAACAATAACAACAACTACAAAAACATCAACATCAAAAACATCAACAACAACAACATCAACAACAACATCACCAACAGAAACAGCAGCAGTAGCACAAAAGGCATGAAATGACTGAACTTATGCAATCAAGGGAATTGAGTGGATAATTTTGTTTAAACCTATACATGTATAAGTTCATTCCTATAGAGAAATTGAACTCATTTTCATTAATAAATAAAAACATTCTAGTTACTTATTCCGATGCAGCGCATTGGAATAAGGCCATATAAATGGCAGGTGCACGGAATTGACATTAAATTTGTACAGACACCTGTTTTTGTCAATAAGGCGTATTTTGAGTTCAATAAATGAAAATGGTGTAGAATAAGTGTTTAACATAAAATCCACGTTTATTTTTTCAATTATTAAGGAAATTCTGGACTATTTGGTGGTATGGAATGGGAAGGACCCAGACCAATTTCAATCCACAAACAAGAATTTGGCGAGACAAATTTCTGGAAGTTAAAGTACCCTTCCTGCACTCATGTTTATGGGAGAAGTTTGATTATGCTGCGACCTAATTAACACAATAATTGTACACGACTCTTGATCTGCATAACTATTATTTCGGTAATTTAATTACAAACAGGAGTGGAAATCGCTTCCGTACAAGACCATATCCATTCCATTAGAATTGTAATCCCTTTCAAAGCTACACGAAAAGAAGCGATGGATGAAATAAAAACACTGAATAAAAACCCACTTTTCAGAAGATTTGCACCGAGTAGTTTTTGGGGAGAGGTGTAAGTTTATGGGAAATCAAGGTCAGGTTGAGTTCCCGGATGTTGTCGTCAATGGCCGTCCGGACGTCGCTAGGAAACGGGTCGTTGGTTAGATACACGCGCGTCTTGCGTCCATGGTTACCCAACGCGATCCCCGTGGACTTAGAAGACGGGTGCTCCTGGATGGCGCATAAGATGCGCTGGGGATCCACTGGGACGTCTAGGAACCGCACAATCTTGGCCAATTCACTGTACGTGTTCTCTTGTAGGTCTTCGTAATGCGTGACGTGGATGCGAGCTGAGTTCGTGATCCACTGCACTGCCGTCTGCTTCCAGGTTTCGGCCTGGTTCTCAGCAAAATGCTTCCACTCTGAAGAAATAGACCCAGAAGAAAAACACAGAAAACGACGATTTAGGGATGTTCTGGCGCAAGGATACAGAATGTCTGTAGAGCAGCGAGGCTGCGTTCTGTGCGAGTGACGTCAATTATGGTGCTTGCTCGGGCTACACTTTGACGTCACAACCAAGAATTGGTTGGACTTTTATTCCACTAAGATAGTTGCGAGCCAAATGAATAAAAACTGACTGGGAACTGACTGGCAAATTAAACTTTGACTGGACAGGGATTTGAACCCTAGACCTCTGGTTTTGCGAACCAGAACTTGATCTTCCCATCTGAGCTATCCAGCCCTTATAGAGGGTGGCCTTCCCTGATCGTCAACTAGTCTTTGCTGGGATGGGGGCGCCAGTCAGAAGAGGTTTTTACTAGCGATTTTAACAAGGTTAGAGTTACACTGGGGATGGATTTTGTGAATTGTTATACCAAACAGGTAATAGAGCCTACATGTACATGAGCCCCATAGATATAGATAAGACTTATTACGGTGACTGTAAAGAATATTATGAACGATTGTACAGAACAGGTGCAATGAGTCAGTTGGACGAGGGTCAACGTACCCGCTGAATGAAAATATTGCACCGTCTCCTCCGCCGTCTTCTTGTTGCTTAGCAACTCCCGCCGGAAAATCTCTGCAACGAGGGCGCTGTAAGGATTCCTGATGAGCAGAACAGCGCCCTCAAACGACTTGATGTGCTCGGTGTCAGTCTTATGGGACTTGACACAAATCGTTTGCTTGGTGTGATAGTCGATGTTACCTCCGGGAAAAACTACCGATAAAAAGAGGGAGGACATTCTAAATAAGATCATGAAACATTCAGGATATAGTGATTGAAATGTAAGATGGTGTATTCCAATACCTGTACTATCCCCAGTTCCCCACACACTCTATCTGTCCCAAGGTGTAGAACGGAAAGGTATCGGAACAGCTTCTTCCCTCGTTCTGCCTCCTTCTGGAATTCCCTTCCTGGTTCTTGCTTTCCCCTGGCTACGATCTTGCCCTTCTTAAAAGGACCTTTCTCAAAGGCAAAGCCTTTGAAAAAGGTCCTGCTAGGATCGAAACGTCAGATCCTCTATCTTTTGAGATTTATGTATTGCAGGTCATTTTAGTCAGTGAACTGTTTGCAATAGTTTTTGTATTAATAATCATTTCAATACTCAATAACAGATAACCATTGTGCAACTGCAAGTAAATCATTTCGACCCACTTTTGCGAGAGATTTCCATGATCTTCTCGTGTTCCCAGTGGACGCTTCCGGTCAGGAGTCCTGACCCCCGCTGTATGAGTTGTCGCGTCCAAGTGTTGCCAGACCGGGGGTAGCTGGCTAGAGCGATCAGAGGAAGACTTCCTACCGGTTTCAGCTCCATCTTAGAGCACCTGGAGTCTGCTCAAACACCACAAAAGCCAAACTCAAGGACAGTCACCATCAAACATCGTTCTGAAATCATCCTGAATCGTTACAAGACCACCTGACACACCCAATTATTATTTACAAGTATTAGAGACATTTACGCATTAATTTTATTTTATACAAAGGTTAGTTGGTCTATGAGATTGATAGCTCAAAATGGTAAGAGTGCTGGTCCGCAAAACCAGAGGTCTCGGGTTCAAGTCCCGGCCCAGTTGAAGTTTTCTTTGCCTGTTTACGAAACACGATACGAAACTGTTCCATGACGTCACGCCATTCGATCCCACAATGCAAAGCACAGAAAAGTTTTTTGGATCTGTGATAATGATGGATAAGTGGGGATTTTTTAGCGTTTGAAAAAAAAAGGAAACATTTTTATACCTGGAACTGACGTCCGATAGAGCGACATGTACTCCTGACCACCACAGTGGTACTTAGGTTCCCCTGGACATGGAACGTCGCAGAGGGCGCTGTCCATGTAATTCAACAGGGCAGAATCTCCCTTAACGTCACTGCAGAAACACTCCGTTCCTCGACTGAGGGCGGCATAAGTTAGCCCCTTGAATCAAGACACGATAAAGGCGATTACGTCAGGCAATTTCTGCCATATTACCACTCCAGTAAACAACAACATTCAACACTACGCAGTGATCCTACACAATTTCCGCCATATTTCCACTCCAAATAATTATAGCTGTCAACACTACAGTAATGTTATTACTGCCATATTACAATACCACTCCAATAAACAACATTCAACACTATGCAGTGATCCTAAACAATTTCCGCCATATTTCCACTCTTTCCAGAATAGCTTTCAATGCGATATCAATGCAAGGTAATTACCGCCATATAACCATCTAAAGGCAACCTGCTTCATGCGATCGAGACAAATGTACAAGTGTACCGAAGTATGGAAGCTGAACATTCCTTTTCCAACGTGCTTCGTTCTGAAACGATCCCTATTAGATTTGAAGACGATACTGACCGCCAAAGAACGAGTTGTTCCCTCGCCATGAAAGCCAGGATCCTTTCGATGGTTATATGATGTTTACATTTCCAAAACTATCACGTATATATACTAGTGCTGTGATGGAACTAATGGAATACTTAATGAAGCGTTGCATACAGTTAATGAGACCCATTATCTATTCCACTTAATGAGTGTAATTACTGATTATTAAGGTATTATTACCCAATGCATAACTCATGTCGTAATGTCGACTTCAATACTGAACAACCAAGCAGGCCTTTCAAGGCCTATTGTTGGGTCAAATCGTTGGCTCCGACATGCTCAAACAATTCGCCTTATTCAGAATAATTTTCCCCGTGAAAATGTTGGCTATCGTTGATATCAACGTTGGTTTACTTTCGTACAAGCTGTGTTAGTGTAGTTCAAACAGACCAGCAAACAAAAACGGAGATGAGTTGTTTCTGAAAGAGAATATTTTTTAAAACACACAACTAATCAAAGAGGGGAATAAATAACAAACAAAAAATTGAACGAACGAATTAACGAATAAACGAGCAGCTAAAAAGACAAAATACGTCGATTGTGAAACAAAAATCAAGCACTTGAACATGAAAAGGGAATTCGTGAGTTGACCTACCAGCGATATGCAGTTATTGATGCACTGTATGACTGTCATCTTGGCAGAGTTTTCAACGCGACCTCCAGTGACGACCTCTGACATTGAGTCGACCTTTGGCCTGGGCACGCATGCGCGGTAGACGGCGGGGCTGTCGATGTCTGTCCAGGTCATCCATGATTGGTTGAGAGCTGAGGGTGGGGCGTGGTTATCACGTGGTTATGATGTCATATACTACATTACAATTATCATTGAAGTAATAAAATCTGATTACTGATTCAATTTCCCAAGGCAGGAAAACATTGAAGGCCTAACGTTTCGATCAAAGGACAACCTTTTTCAAAGGCTTTGCCATTTAATTGTTCACAGTTCGCCATTTATCGATCGAATTTTATCGAATACATTTTAGAAGTTTATGCACCTTTTCCAACTATGACGGACCAATGTCAGCAAGATTATCCCTTGACCAGGATCCTGATACGATCGATACGTTAGCTCCTCAAAATATTTGAAATTAATTTTGGTTATTGAAGTCAGACAACTGTTTCCATCATATTTTTTTTTTTTACTTACAGTAAAGTAAATAACAACACAGTGTTTTCTCAACTTCCTTTGGTTTTGCATGAGCTGTAGGTGTATTATGAACTGATTCACATCATCGTTGATCGTCATTCCATATACGAGCAGATGACAGACTTGAAAAGAGACTATCACTCAGACATACACACCTGTTATATTATATCCAGCCTTATTGAATTGAGCCGTGCGATTACTTGTCCGACCAGACGATGCGGGTAACATTTTCACAGGAGGGTCTGTGCGAGGGACTTTGTCCTGAAGCCAAGGTGGCAGCTCATGCTCGAATGTGAATGAATCCTGGTCGATGTAAACCCGCATCCATTTGCCTAGGAGAAAGGCAACGAGGCAGAGGCTGAGTAGAAAGCCTAATGTCCGTGCCAATCGCATCGCCATGCCGCCCCCTAGCGATCGATACACCGTGGGGTATACAACGAGTTTCCTTTGCTCTATGAGTACACACACTCCTCTATGGGCTATTGGTGTTCAAGTTCCTCTCAACCTCCGTGACAACAAAATCCAAATACTGACGACTCTGGTGGCTGAACTGCAGCTGCTAACTCGACTAATTTATTCCATGGAAACATGGCTACCCCGTACTGCTGTAGCATGAATGCTGTGTATGTACAGTACATGTAGCTATCTCCATGTTGATGAAATACCTCCTGTGGTGCTTGGATGGGTGTTCCTCTCAATCCGACAACAAAATCCAAACACTGATGACTCTCTCTGGCGACTGAAACTGACTGTCTGGCAGCTGAAACTCGGCTGATTTATTTCATAGAAACATGGCTACCGTAGGATAGACGAAGCACGCACGCTGCTAGCCTCTATGGTATGGCTTCCATCCATGGTTGCACTGAATCACATCGCATGCCTCTGATGGGGGCACTGGTGCGTGACGGGTGACGGAACGAAACCTCGCAGGTCAACTGTTTACGAATTTATAGCAGGTCCCTCTCCCTCCCTCCCGTAGGGAGTCTGACCTTGAACGATTTGTGCGTGGAGGGGCCCGGAAATTCTTGTCACTTTATTTAAAGAATATTTCTCTATTATTCACGTCGAAATAATCCTATTTCCATAGTCATATTGTCGAATTACTGGATCAAACAGTTCGATGTAAATCAGCTTACTAACCTCGTGGATACGTGAACCATGCAAGTACTCATACTCATAGCTTCATTGGTGAACCGAGTGATCAATCAATCAATCAATCAATCAATCAATCAATCAATCAATCAATCAATATCATTGTTCCAACACATACTTAACATTATAATATTGCTGAACATCGAAGCGTAACACCTTCTGTATACTATCAGTTCTTGACAGTGGTTGTTGCTAATTATAAATTATATAATTACTATGAATCGGCCGCGATGCAAGTACCCCGAGCAAATATCGTCGTCCTCGCCATGTTCCCACGAACCAATTAGCGTCGTTCCCACGATCATGGTCGCCCCCACTGCTAATATTAATAACACATGCAGATATGCAGCCAGATACCGATGGCTTGTTGATTATATCCGATGCAATGTCAACGCATGGAGGAATAAGGAGAGATCCATGGTCAAACCATAGCCAGACAATGAATATTCAGTGGAGCTAACGCATGGCAGCTATGCCATTGTGACGTAGAAATGTAGATAGACTGGTACTCTGTCCCTTTGCCTTTACGAAGGTGAATGGTGTTCAGTAATGGCTATGGATGAGCTGGTCGTAATCATCTAAACACCCTTTACGAAATTAACGTTTATTAGGCTTGGGATTAGATTTTCAGAACAAACAAGAACAGTTTCTGTATAAATACTCTCCTGAAGAGGACAACATACATTCAAATTCTGCGACGAATGATCACAGCCTGGATTTCCAGATTTTGTGTGACGGAGATGAAGTCAGAGCCTGAGTTTGATCCATGGATTCGTAAAAGGACGGCTGAGATCAAAGGGAAGGGCAAGCAGTAGGGAAGGGATCAAAGGAGGAAAGCTGATAGACCAGGCTGAGATCAAAGGGAAGGGCAAGCAGTAGGGAAGGGATCAAAGGAGGAAAGCTGATAGACCAGGGTGATATCAAAGGGAAGGGCAAGCAGAAGGGAAGGGATCAAAGGAGGAAAGCTGATAGACCAGGGTGAGATCAAAGGGAAGGGCAAGCAGTAGGGAAGGGATCAAAGGAGGAAAGCTGATAGACAGACCAGGGTGAGATCAAAGGGAAGGGCAAGCAGAAGGGAAGGGATCAAAGGAGGAAAGCTGGTAGACAGACCAGGGTGAGATCAAAGGGAAGGGCAAGCAGTAGGGAAGGGATCAAAGGAGGAAAGCTGATAGACCAGGGTGATATCAAAGGGAAGGGCAAGCAGTAGGGAAGGGATCAAAGGAGGAAAGCTGATAGACCAGGGTGATATCAAAGGGAAGGGCAAGCAGTAGGGAAGGGATCACCGGGAGGAAAGCTGATAGACAGACCAGGGTGAGATCAAAGGGAAGGGCACGCAGTAGGGAAGGGATCGAAGGAGGAAAGCTGATAGACCAGGGTGATATCAAAGGGAAGGGCAAGCAGTAGGGAAGGGATCGAAGGAGGAAAGCTGATAGACCAGGGTGATATCAAAGGGAAGGGCAAGCAGTAGGGAAGGGATCGAAGGAGGAAAGCTGATAGACAGACCAGAGTGAGATCAAAGGGAAGGGCAAGCAGTAGGGAAGGGATCAAAGGAGGAAAGCTGATAGACAGACCAGGGTGAGATCAAAGGGAAGGGCAAGCAGTAGGGAAGGGATCAAAGGAGGAAAGCTGATAGACCAAGGTGAGATCAAAGGGAAGGGCAAGCAGTAGGGAAGGGATCAAAGGAGGAAAGCTGATAGACCAGGGTGAGATTAAAGGGAAGGGCAAGCAGTAGGGAAGGGATCAAAGGAGGAAAGCTTGTAGACAGACCAGGCTGAGATCAAAGGGAAGGGCAAGCAGTAGGGAAGGGATCAAAGGAGGAAAGCTTGTAGACAGACCAGGCTGAGATCAAAGGGAAGGGCAAGCAGTAGGGAAGGGATCGAATTCTTACCTGATACAAAGGTTTTTGGTGCAGGGGTCACAACGGAGGTCAAAGGTTTCGGTCTTGACCGGATGATGATCTGTTCTTTGTCCGGAAGTCTGAGCATTTGTCTGGCCTGTTGTTGGAAAGCCTGTTGTGGCAGTTTCTCGTCTTTTCTTTGCCTCATCTCCGAGTCTAACAACGACTGTATGTCCTGGGAATATCGTCCCAGATAAAAACTGAGGGTGCACATGACCACAATGGCGACCATGAAACCTTTGTAACGGAACATTCTTGCGAAGAGGTGACGACAACTGACCATGTCTGTTCTCCTAGCCTCTAAACGACAACGCCGTGTCGAGATCTGCTTAATGAGATGCCAAGATTGACTGGAGAAAGGATGCGAACGACTTGAGGATAGTCTAAGATTCGAAGCAGTTAGATGAACCTTCAGTTGGAAAGATGATTACTTGGCAAAGATACCAATTAAGTTCAACAACCTAAAACCAAACCACTTATTCAGGTTCTGATAGAACAAATGAAGCAACTACCACATGGCGATGTTTAGCCTTGTAAAAAAAAAAAAGGACGACAACGAAATTGGATATTATTCCCTTCCTTGAATAGAAAATGTAGTTCAGTAGAAACTCCGGAAGAATTTGATCCAATCCTGAGATGGTGAAGCTGACGTATTTAGTAGAAATGGGAAATAGTCCTTCCACTGTTGGATCGAGGTGGGTTGGCATACAGTTCCTTCGTTAACATCGATCGGGTGTGAAAGACGACTATATAGGCAGTCGTCAGAGACGATCGGGGAATATTGGTAATCGATCACCAGGGGCCAGCCATACACAGTAGATGTCGGATTGTACTGGTTACAAGCGGCTACCTCCACTCAGTCCTCTGTGTGTCTGCCGAGATATTACTGAATGTCGTGGACGTTTCTGGTGAAGAATGTAGAATCGCATCTTCCCAGAGGGTAAATGGTATGAGTGAAGACATCTAAGGCTGAACGACGTGGCAGGTTGAGAGCGCTCACTCATGAACCAGTTAAGATTTTGTGCAAATGTCGAGGGTTAAACCTCTTCCTGACAACACTTTACTAAACAGTTCATTCAGAGCTCGCTTTAGTCAAACAAAGTGTTGAATTTTGTACTTTACAATCGCTGAGATATGCGGGCAATACAAACATGGAGAATGGACTTTGGTTTAGAGCGTGCTGGTGTAGGAGATGACGTAGTTTGTTGGGGGTATTGCAACTGAGTTATGAATATTCATTTCGGGGTTGTTTGAGGTCAAAGATCACAATCAAGTTTTCAGAACCATACAAGTTCTTTGATTGGCCTTATACATGATACCTCGAACATGGTGTCACGGAAAACCCTCCTATATCAAAACAAAATGATTGCTTTCATTCTGTTCTTTCTTTGACTTTCAGGAAGGTCCTGCTATAAAATAGGATCGAGATATGACATGTTTTCATCCAGTATGACCTTTCTCAAAGAAAGAAAATGTTCCGTTGGGAGGGAAGAGGAAGATAGGATGAGACAAGCCCTGTAAGTTAAAGCTAAATGTATACATTTCGATTACTTCTTACAGCAGTTTTTGCAATGCTTCCAGATAGATTTTTATTTTTTCAGAAAGGAAAACCTACCTTCAAGTGGAGAAAGAATATTGACTGACTCATTAATATGTAACAGAAGCACAGGATTAGCATTGATAGATGCTAGTCTTGATTCCAGGCTGCTATTGTGCGTATCATTTAGGTGTGGGGTCAAACAGTGCACAGTAATTTTTGGCAGATATTATGAATAGAAATTGTGAATTGAAGGACATTCTACAACTTGTGGCAGATTTTGTTATATGGAAATACCGACAACCACAACTATGGAACAATGTACACTACATAAATGTATAGATAACATACTTCCTAGTCACACAGTTACTCAATGTTGCAAAATTAAAGGACTAGGCGGGTATTTATTCCAACTAAATGACGCAAAGACTTGTAAGAACATTCTACAAGATGACAGGTTTCTTATAACAATGGAAATGTCCAATAAAACAGTCAACTGAAATCCCATTTAAGCTGCATTCAATGTGTCGACAAATCAAAACACAACACCACAAATACCACAGAAATTCTTGTTCCAAGCCAAAGACAAAAGCAGCGGTGTCTACTTATCATCACCGCCTTGGCAGTTCTTACAGATCAGAAAGGAAACTGTAGAATCATTTCCAACGTTCATTACATCGAAACAGACATGTGGGTGCTTTTTCTCTCGGCACAATGTAAAGCTTTGTCATAAAAACGGAATCAGGACCAGGCCTAAAATTGGACTTTGGAAAAAAAATCTGAATAAAAGTGTCAATTCATACCTTTAATTTCATAATAGTTCTACGACCACACTAATGTACAATGTTAAAAAATGCTGTGATTATCGATGTTTTACAGACTTCAAAATCAGTTTTCAAAAAACGTCAAAAAAAGTCGACCATTGTGGGATAAAGTTGTATGAACTTTTACAACCAATCAGAGACCTCGTTGGTCGGCATTTTGGCCAGAAACAGCTGAAATGGGAGAGTTCATTGGACGGTATCTACTGACGTTTCTTGACGTCATGGACTCACCGACAATAATTTGCATACACTCAAAAATGCACCACAAAAGTGTTAAATGTAAAAAGCAGAGATTTGTATACAACCGCTAACTTCAAAGAACATTCCGACAAAGCAATGTATAAATCCACTTCACCATGCAAGACTGTATGTACATATATTTTGCTAAAAGCCGTTTTTCTGTCAAATTAAAAGAAATGCATATTATGTAAGTTACGAGCCCTTGAAACTTACAATCATTAATACTGTTTTTACTTGAACAAGAAATTTTGGAATTCACTAGTCTCACGAGGTTCATAAACCGTTAGAATTTAGACAAACAGACCACTTTAATTCATTCATTCGTTACAATCATGTAGCTTAACAATTAGAAAAATAAAACACCCATTTCAAAAAAAATGTTTGAGATTAAATTAACCTTCAAATCAATTAACCCAATTCCCAGTTTAAATGTATGATACAAAGATGGTTATGTTGTATTTTTAACCTTTTCAACTGAATTGCTGAACCCCATTAAAGATTAGTTGACTATTCGGGAAGACCGTCATCTAAGGGCTGGATAGCTCAGATGGTAAGAGCACTGGTATGCCAAAGACTAGTTGACTATTTGGGAAGGCCACCATCTAAGGGCTGGATAGCTCAGATGGTAAGAGCACTAGTATGCCAAAGACTAGTTGACTATTTGGGAAGGCCACCATCTAAGGGCTGGATAGGTCAGATGTTAAGAGCACTGGTGTGCCAAAGACTAGTTGACTATTTGGGAAGGCCACCATCTAAGGGCTGGATAGCTCAGATGGTAAGAGCACTGGTATGCCAAAGACTAGTTGACTATTTGGGAAGGCCACCATCTAAGGGCTGGATAGCTCAGATGTTAAGAGCACTGGTATACCAAAGACTAGTTGACCATTTGGGAAGGCCACCATCTAAGGGCTGGATAGCTCAGATGGTAAGAGTGCTGGTATGCAAAACCAGAGGTCTCGGGTTCAAGTCCCAATACATTCAAAGTTTCCTTTATCAATTTTCATGACCTCCTAAACATATTATAAAATGAGAATGGGAAATATGAATCAAAATCGGATTTGACTTGAGTAATATGCAAACTGTCTAAAATGACCCAAATAAACCAATAAAGAGGGTCGTTGGACCACAAGACCTGATCAATGTAACCAGTAAATAGCCATTCAGATGAAAGTATTACAAACATTTCTGATTTCGCTCTGCAAAGTCTTTGTTGCAGACCGGGGCTGGATTTCACAAAACCTTGCGATGCATCGTAACTCAACTTATCCGTCGTAAGTTGTGATAGGCCGTATGGTTTCTGTGCATCGCTCATCGCCTTGCGATTGATCGTAAGTTACGATGAGTTTGGTGAAATCAATTGCAGGGCACATCGCAACCAAAAGTGTATCATACTTTTAAAAAGAGTAATTGTTTTATTTTTCCGCCTAAATACAGAAGACAAACTACGAGACCAAGAGGTTGACAGAGAAACATTTAGCAAAGATGCAGACACCAATGTATGAAACGGACACCCATGGGTTAACATATCTAAAGCATCAACAAGTTGCATCCTCATGTCTGGTGCAGCTGAAATACAAACACATTCATTTGAGGAAGTCTTCAGACTTAAGGTGCTATTATCACGTGATTGGGAAGCAAAATTGATACATAAGAAGTCTGGGTTTCATACACAATTCCTGATTGATAACAATGACGCCAAGGGACCATACCATTCCAGTGATTCTTTATGCATTGGTTTGTCTCATCATGTGATATAGGAGCATCACATGCAGTTCAGTTTTGCAACAATTATCATAACTTTACTTTGATCAAACTTTCCTCTGCCCAAAAATATCTCTAAATTGCTTTCTTGGTGAAAAGGTATCTGCCAAATGAGAGGAGATATCACATTGCACGTGTTAAATTAAAAATATCAACTGATAGAATTATTTTTTTTATAAAAATTGCGTTGATGAGTATAAATCTCGGGGTTTGTTTTGATTGTTCTCAAGTATTTGAGTAAAAATGCTACATCATGCTGTGTTGTACAAGCAAATAAGGAAAGACTATCTTAACAAACATTCATTCATTAAAATATAATTTTACAGCTTTGAGCTTCGGATTTAAAATCACATTTGGCCACGAGTAAAAAACAGTTATTTTTTTCAAAGTGACGAGATAATCTGAATTGAAACAATTCATAGTTTGTAGAGTTGACATGCATGGAAAGATAGTAGAGAAGAAAACAACATGCATCTGGAGCCAATGGCACAGAGCTGCTTAAAGACCTAATACAACATCGGTAAAGGTCAAAAGATTTGCACAAAAAAAACAATCCTGCGAAGGTTTTAGCTCAAATGGTGATCAGAGAAAGTAGAAAAAAAACGAAAAAAAAACGTCACGGTTTTTGCACCGTTCTGCAGTGTAAGAAATATATATTACTCGCGAGTAATAAACTATTTATTGATGCTTGAGTGACGATTTCTAGGGAGGTACAGCATCCCAGACCGTAAGATTTCAACATGAGGATTCTATCATGACCATCAACAAACTGTGTAAATTAGAAGGAAATCTGTGGACATTGATGTTTTCCGATCTTCCAAGTGTTGTATTGGGCCAGTTTAAGCGTGGAAATCTGCTAAGCTAGTAATGTACTCCCTGGTTATAACGAGATTGCTGCCCTCAACTTGTATTCCTGATATTCGGTGCTTAGCATGAAATACTAGTGGAACTTTGGCTGGCAACTTGGTTTTATTGAGGAAGGACTTTCGTGCTTAAACAGATTTTGATCTTTAAGCAGCTCTGTGAAATTGGCCCCTTTTAGTTAAAAAGGAAATTCATTGGATTCGGCAAATTATTTAGATTGATACTTTTGCTTTTGTTGATTTGTCCTAATTCATTTCCAGATTTGATATTGGTAAGACAATTTGAAATGCTGATAAAAACCTATACAACTGTACTTGTAAGAATGATCACATTTTTATGATTTTGCACAATCATCAATTCAAAAACTCAAAGGGTACTTATAAAGTGTCTATGGACTGGGATAAAGATTACCACACAAATGATGCAAGCCTGTTCATAACCTGCAACAATGCACACAGAACACAGGGTACCAGACCAGTGGTGAGCACAGGTAGACAGGGGACTTTCTAACTTTCTGGTTGCATGACATGGAAGTTAAAAGGGAACTATACCATCTATTGTAAGACTGTACATTTTGGTGCATTTTGGTTCATAAAGCATGCACCGGTGAATGGGTACCAGACTAATCTGCAAAAATGCATCAGACTGGAACCCCACCTACGACCCTTTTACAAAACCTGGCTTAGGTTCAGCCTCAGGCCTGGCCTCCATTTCTTCATTCATTTTAAAACACAAGGCCTGAAAATGGGAGGCCTTTGGCTAAGTATTTGAATGTTATACTGCATTTTGAAGAAAAAAAGAATCCAAAGCTTCAACTTCAACAAAGAACTCCAACCTGTGTTTTCAGCTTTTGGATAAGAGAGTCGAAGCCCAAGCTGAGTTTTGGAAAAGGGCCATAAAATGAACTACACCATGAATTGGGTGAGCAGGTAACATTTTCCAATCCTAGACATGCTAAAGGGATAACACACAAGATGACAGGGTACTAGACAAACCTAAGTCTCCTGGTAACCTTAAACATGACTGTAATGACAATTGACAACACAGTATGTGGCAGGGTACCAGCCGAGGCCAGGTAACCTGGTGCCAGTATACATTCCTGCAATGATAACACAGTGGGAGAAAGGATACCAGACGATGCAATCAGCTATACGTATTCACAGGCTAATTCTTCCCTAGCTAAATACATGCTTATAATTCCTCTCATACTTGTTACCATTTGTTGCTACAAAACCTTTTTTTTTACAATTCTTAATCCTTAGTTCCCTTGTGAATGATTAATTAGATGTTTATTTACATGTGTCTTAGTAATCACTAGCCAATTGTGTTCAAAATACATCGTACAAGATAAAACAAAGGTTTGGTAAATCTTTATAATGATGTACACTGTATAAAAATATTGAAGGGGAAGAGTTATCCAAAGTTACTTTTTTTCTAACTGGAATAATTTTTTTCACCAATTCCTAATCTGTATTACCTTTTAGAGATGACAAATGGTATGGATTTCAAACAGCAAAAATTCCCAAAGTCTCTGGTGTGGTTTTGCACGGATTGAAAACTATGCTCTATCTCTCAACATCCAACAAGCAAATTATCCTAGATGAAACATTTCCTTTGACCTTGCGATTTTTACCAGGATAGAGAGTTACATTTTTCCTCCACCTTGAGAAATTCAATTCATCAGCCACCCTGTTGTACAATTTATCATTAAAACATCTGTAAATGTAACATGTAAATTATAAAAGAGCCATACATAGACAACGGAAATTAAATTTCTTAATACCCTTCAACCTCCAAACCTTCATAGATAAACAATCTAATATCTATTTCTAGCCATCTTGCGCCAACAGGCGAAGCCTGTGCTCTTCAAACTCGGCCCAATAGAGGGCGCTCTTTTCCTTCTCAACGACAAAGCCTTTTTCTTTCTTTTTTAAAGTAGGGACAAAAACAGACAAGGGAACATGACACTTGAACAGACAGGACATAAACTAGGTGCTAAGTGGTAAACAAATTCAATCGAACATCATGTCACTGAAATGAAATTGGATGTGTAGGGACATCAAGCCCCATGGGAGGTCATGGATGGTGTCTGGGCACCAAAGATGTCCATCCAAAAGCCTGCAATGCTAGGGTGATGGATTTGGGAGGATTTGGGAGGATTTGGGAGGATTTGGGAGGATTTGGGAGGATTTGGGGATGGGTAGGGGCATCATGTAAAGATATGGTGCCTGGGCCCTACAGTCCAATGTCCTTCCAAAATCCTGCAACAATAGGGTGGTGGATTTGGGGATGGTTAGGGACATCGAGCCCTCATAAAAAGTTATGGTGCCTGGGCCCTACAGTCCTGTGTCCTTCCATAATCCTGCAATACTAGGGGATGGATTTGGGAGGATTTGGGGATGGGTAGGGACATGTAAAGATATGGTGCCTGGCCCTACAGTCCTGTGTCCTTCCAAAATCCTGCAACAATAGGGTGGTGGATTTGGGGATGATTAGGGACATCGGGCCCTCATAAAAGGTTATGGTGCCTAGTAGGCCCTACAGTCCTGTGTCCTTCCACAATCCTGCAATACTAGGTGATAGATTGAGGATTAGAGACATCAAGCCCCTATGTACAGAGATAGTACCTTTGCACTAAGGCCTTGCTTTCCAAATTCTGAACTAGGAATAGAGCTGCAACAAGGCAATAAACTGTTGTGTACAAAAGCTCTTCGTTAATTAGGGGGATGATTCAAGGTGCCTTAGGTTGAAATGGTTGCTCATCATTCCCCTACATTACATGATTACTGTTCATTGATGATAATTGATGATCATCAATGATCATCAATGATCATCAATGATCATTATTGACGATCATTGATGACAACTGACGATCATTGATGATCATTGATGATAATTGATGACCACTGATGATCACTGATGATCACTGATGATTATCGATGATCATCAATGATCATCATTGATCATCATTGATCATTGATTACAGATAGAAATTGAGCAAATCAGGAATATTGTTGTGTTCTTCATGAAATGTTGACTCACTTAGTTCCCTCAGTGACATACTACCTGTCTTATCTCTTCACTTTCACTTTGTTTAAAAAATCACAAAAACACTCTTTTTCATTTAATTCCTTGTCACAAAATGAATATTGTTTTGTACCACATCATTGTTGTTGCCATGTACGTCATTTACATAAAAGCAATGAATATTCATAGATGCACCAACCAGATTGTTTAAACGGTGACGGTTGCCGGGGTGACGCTTTCTCCATTGTTCATACCATCGTGTTGGATGGGGTCTTTTTTCAGATTGTCGATAGTCTCATCTGGGATGTTGTTGTTGGGTAAATCCTGTGAAGGTTGAAACAATCATTGAGTTACCTTCAGAAGTCACCACAGAGCTACCCACTTCTCAATGACATACACATGGTTTGAAGAACCAGCGCTCTACCATCAGAGCTACCCACTTCTCAATGACATACACATGGTTTGAAGAACCAGTGCTCTACCATCAGAGCTACCCACTTCTCAATGACATACACATGGTTTGAAGAACCAGCGCTCTACCATCAGAGCTACCCACTTCTCAATGACATACACATGGTTTGAAGAACCAGTGCTCTACCATCAGAGCTACCCACTTCTCAATGACATACACATGGTTTGAAGAACCAGCGCTCTACCATCAGAGCTACCCACTTCTCAATGACATACACATGGTTTGAAGAACCAGTGCTCTACCATCAGAGCTACCCACTTCTCAATGACATACACATGGTTTGAAGAACCAGCGCTCTACCATCAGAGCTACCCACTTCTCAATGACATACACATGGTTTGAAGTACCAGTGCTCTACCATCAGAGCTACCCACTTCTCAATGACATACACATGGTTTGAAGAACCAGCGCTCTACCATCAGAGCTACCCACTTCTCAATGACATACACATGGTTTGAAGTACCAGTGCTCTACCATCAGAGCTACCCACTTCTCAATGACATACACATGGTTTGAAGTACCAGTGCTCTACCATCAGAGCTACCCACTTCTCAATGACATACACATGGTTTGAAGAACCAGTGCTCTACCATCAGAGCTACCCACTTCTCAATGACATACACATGGTTTGAAGTACCAGTGCTCTACCATCAGAGCTACCCACTTCTCAATGACATACACATGGTTTGAAGTACCAGTGCTCTACCATCAGAGCTACCCACTTCTCAATGACATACACATGGTTTGAAGAACCAGTGCTCTACCATCAGAGCTACCCACTTCTCAATGACATACACATGGTTTGAAGTACCAGTGCTCTACCATCAGAGCTACCCACTTCTCAATGACATACACATGGTTTGAAGAACCAGTGCTCTACCATCAGAGCTACCCACTTCTCAAATGCAATCAACGCTCAATACATGAGTTTGGTAGGCCTTGGATGTGCTAGATTGATTTCATGTGAGTCACTATTTCAGTTTAAAATGTGTCTAAAGTTAGAGGGCCTTTGAGAAAGGGCGGCTAGGATCAAAACGAACTTTTGAGAAAGAGTTATGTTCAAAGACCAAAGTCTCACCGCAAACCTGAATTCTTATAGAACAGAAAATGAAGACTCAATTACCCTAAGAAGATGAGGTGAATTAGCTGGTACCCACTATACTCACCTGCTCTTTGGTTGGTTCCTCAGTAGGCTTTTCTTCCACTGAAATGAAAAGAGAGGACAGGAACATTAGTGTGTTGCTACAGGTATTACAATATGACATGAAGGTATCTTTCCTTACAGATTGTCACAATTAAAATGTGAATTTCCAAAGTAAATATAAACTGTTGCTGTTTCATAATCTTGTCCCTGTTAAGTAGAAAGTTTCTTGAAAATATAACAGGAATTATTACAGAAATGGTGGTCGCCACATGGCACCCAAATCCTCAGGAAACCTTCCATATTTGGAGACGATGCAAGAGTCTGACATAAACTGTCCCAAGGTAGAACAGGTGCTAGTTTGACAGGTTGCTTTGAGGAATTCATAGATTGATGTCATCCATTCTTTCTAAAGACAATCATTTATCAAACTCATGCAACAACTCAAACTGTCCAACAAAAGAACGGTACTCAAAGATTTGCCAAGCTTGGATCAAGCACAGCCCCAAATAAGAAACTGAATTTACAGAGAAGTGAAGAACTTCAAGTTTCAAGCAAATCATTCAGCCAGCTTTATCAGTTAAGTTTTGTTATGAACTGGAGTGGTTAGTTTGGCATTAAAGCATTTTTCAATCACATTCTACCAACTCAGTTTCATCCAATTTCCACTGACAATAATAATACAAATTGAGCAGTGTTTAGCCTACTACACATCACACACAAAAATCCTTGATTTCATATGTCAGATGTCATCAGAATTTCAAGAATTTACAAGATTCCAGAAATCATTCCAATCTGACATCTTTGTTGACACAGGAAGACTTTTTAAATTCTAACAAGCTCTGTCCTTATCGACTGAAATAAATCAGAATAATTTAAAAACTTGAAATTTCATTTAAAATCAATCAATCACAAATAGTAATTGAAAGATGAGTTGATGGTTGGGTTAAGCAGTTACCATTTCTATTAGTAACAGGTGGAAATTGTAATGAATTGTCTGTAGGATTGTGTCAACTTCTGTCCAATCAGAGGTATTATATTAGCTGGATGGATTCCTGCCGTCTTTCTGAAAAGCAATCTTTTATTTCTTCAACTCTTCACAAACTGCACATTGAGCAGTGGGTCCATGGGGAGTGTGGGACATCTACATCACAGACTGGTTAGAATTGGGATTGGAGGGAAAAGTGAAGAAGGGGTGAGCAGCCAAGTGCATAACATGAGGACAACTCTGAACATGCTAGCAAATGAAAGAGAGTGAAAGAGTAGTTGTAGCAAGAGCATCAGTCACCTGTGCTGCATTTCACAAAGACTTAGGGTGTCACAACTCAACTTAAATTGGATAACCCATCACAAGTTATGATAGGCTGTATTGTTTCTGCGCATCACTCATCATCTTGCGATTGGTCAGAAGAAACAATTAATCTGATGAAATTAATTAACCACTAATTAAAGCTCGATTAAACTAAATTTTGCCAAATTAGGAAAATAAAGACTACTTCACATTGCAAACATTTCCATCCATTTTTTATTTCTGGGCCAGCATGAGATGCACAGGCTAACGGAGGTTTGTTGTAATGCCTTGGCTAGCCATCTGAGGATGAAATAAGGGGTTGGTGTAGATTTGGAAAGGTAAGGTCTCTGTCTCGTGGAATTCTAAGAGCAGACAACAACTTGTCTGATACTATTCACTCTGGGACTTGATGGTTTTCATCTTGTCTCATTGCGTCAAATAGAAGTGGCAAGCAAGCAACAGCATGGCACAAAGAACGCAAGCGTGCACCATGACAATGCGCACCGTGGCAACATGCACCGTGGCAACAGTCACCATGACAACAGTCACCATGATAACAGTCACCCTGTCCTGTCCTCACCCCTCTCTTCAAACTCATCCGACTCCGCCCCTCCTGAGGAGGCAGGGGTGGGGCTGTGTTCAGCGTCTGATGCCGGGGTGATAGTTATTTCAGGCTTAGTCAGATACTGGAGAGAAGGCAACGATGGAGGGCGCTGTCTGAACCCTGACAGCATGTCTGTTCATAACGTGAAATAAGTGAGTTACTATGACAACCGATGGCATGAAATCATCAACCAAACCTTACAGACAGTAGGGGAAATTACTCCAGTATGCAAATCAAAAGTATCTTAGCCCTAGCACTTCAGATTTCAAACAATTTGGAATACTTAACTAGGGTTGGATTTAGCTTGTTGACTGAAATCCATGATTCAATCATTGCTAGGTGAAATGAAAACAAAATTGTAAACAGAGGGCGCTGTCCAACTTTTCAACAAGAAGGCATTTTGCAATTTGCATGAGAAAGATTGAAGCATACATTTGTTCTTTTGAAAGCAGCTGGAGTAATTAGGATCGCTTTATTAATATGCAAATGAGGCACCATGAAAAGACCCATGGTAAAATGTCAATGATGAATAGAATTATGGTAATAAATGGTAATGTGAATGACATGGTAACCATATGGTAATGAAATGCTAATGACATGGTAACCATATGCTAATAATATGCTAATGACATGGTAACCATATGCTAATAATATGCTAATGACATGGTAACCATATGGTAACGATAGGGCAATGACATGTTATTGCACAACAGCAGGCTTACTTCGTACCTGCAAAAGCAAGAATGCAAGCAAAGCAGAAAAGTTGGCAACAATTTATGCCATGAAAATGCAACCTCCAGATCAAACTCCCAAAGAATCAAGCAATGATTTGTGTAAGACAACTACTATATGGATGCATAGCAAGACTTGGTTGCCATGGTTGAGTGATGTCACAATCACAAAGGTCAACCAATGGCCTGACACAGACTGCAATCAGAGAGTTGGACTGAGCAAGGGGACGGCATTACAGCCCACAAAAGGAACGAAGAAATGCCAACAAGACAGAAGTGACAAGTAGGAGTAGAGAATGCAGCGAGCTGCAGCGATTGCAAAGAAAATCAACTTTTTGACCTTAAGCAGCATGCTAACCAAGCACCATGCAGCGAATCTAACGTCTGATCAGAGCTCAAAGTTACGCTCACCAACATGTGCGGAGTCAGTACCTGCACCGTCATCTGTGTGAGGATTGTAAGGCTCTGAGCTTACAGTCTCTGCTATGGGTTCTGATGGCGGCGGTGAGTGGGATTGAGGCGATGAATCGACTGCTTGGAAAGCATGGAGGACTGATTGTCCTGCCACATTGTCTGCGTCAGTGAGCTCAGTGTGCACAGGAGAGATACTGATTTGCACTTGCGGAGTCCCTTCCGGTTGGGAGTCGGCTTTGGGCGGAGGAACGATTTGCGGAGGTTCAGGGACAGAGGACTGGGTCGGCTGAGGGTTTTCTGTCCGAGATGGCTGAGATGTGGGAGTATCAGCGGGTTCTTTAGCTGGGGCTGGTGTCTCAGTCTCTGCGACCGGTTCGACTTTATTCTCTGAAGCTGATTGAGATATTATTGGAGTTGCTTTGGGTACAGAAGGTTGAGGAGACGGAGTTACGACAGGAGAGGGGGAGATAGACGGGGAGGTAACTGATGCAGTTGGCTCAATAATCTTGGTCGGAGTTGACGGTTGCGTGACTCCAGGCTGCTTCACCAGTAAGGAGCCGGTGGATGATTCGGATATCTGACCCTTAATGATGGTGACTACGGGGTTTTTGATGGTGGGGACAGAGGCTTGCACGATGGGTTTGAAAGGTTTTGGAGCCTTATCTTTGAGGTTTCAGGACAATTGTAAATCAAGATGATCACATTTGAGTTGGAGGATGTGTAAGACGAGTCCATGCAGGAGAGATGGTTAACGGGATAGAATCATGGAGGGGAAAGAACAAAGAAACGATGATTAATTCCAGACAAAATGTTAGAAAATGTTTGGAAACTCCTGTCAGCAACCTTAACTTCACAGAGTCCTTAGTGAGTTATGTTTTGATCATACAAGGACTTCCTCAATCAGAAACAAAATTCAAGACGCATCTCCTCGGGATCCAAGGTAAAGGTATGAATGGTAGATATCCTTACTGTCCTGGTCTAATGCATCTTCAATCACAAGAACAAGAAGTTACAATTTTACGGTTTAGTTACTAGAGAAAGGTAGTCAGTTAGTCAAAGAATTCAGGGTGCAAAGGTTACAGTTCAAACAAATGGAACAATGGACCTATTGTGAGATCAACTCTGGATATAGCTTGGCGTCATGTTTACTACATGAAGATTCCTTTTTTTAATCTTAAAATGTAGTGGGCCTGACGTTTCGATCCTAGCAGGACCTTTCTCTGCCTTTGAGAAAGGTCAGGCCCACTAAATTTTAAGATTTCCTTTTTGGTAATTTTAGTCAGTAAGCAGTTTGCAACATTTTTGTATATCACCTGAAGATTCCTTTTACTATAGTCCTCAAGGTCCCGACAACATTGTGCAATTCCAGGATTATTTGCAAAGGCTCGGTGCAGAAGTAATTTATTTTTAGAGGGAGTGGCATTAAAAATCCCAATGGATTAAACATTTTCATTTGCAGTATGCTCTTGCCATCCTAAGGAATTTCTAGATAAACCATGCAAATCAGCCCTTGACCTCAACGACAAACTGTTGCAAACTGCTCACTGACTAAAATCACAAAACACAAGTCTGACGGGCAAATGAACTATGGCTTTAGCAAGACTTCTGGATTTTTTCTGAGATTTTGCAGCTCATGAAAGCAGACAGAGGACAAAGGTTACAAAACCTGTGGACACCAAGGTTTTGTAAAGCGGGGGTGGGTTGGTCATCAGTTTTTCAAAAGCTTTTAGTTCTCATTTATGACTATAATGGCTTCAGTTGAAAATGTTTATAGTTTGGAAATGGTAACAGAAGGTTCTCTGATGAAAAAAAAGGCAAACGTTTTTTGACAATGAATCAGCTCATAATTGATAGTACTGAACTTCTGTTTGAGTTCGATAGGGGCTTAGGCAGGAACACTGTTTGTGCTGTGACTAGTCCGGCGGATATGGGTTAATAATTATGGACAACAGAGGGCAGTCTTCACACGCAAGTACATGTATCTGTTAATAATGAACAATAGAGGGCAGTCTTCAAGAGTCTTCTGACAAACCTTGATTTGTCTCCATCTTCTCTTCTTTCGTCTCAGCAGTTTCTTCTTGTCCATTTTCCTCCTCCTTTTCATCAGGCGCATCATCACCAGCTGAACAAAGAACAAGCAACTTGCATCATAAGGATGGCATTGAACATGTTCAAAACTGTGTCTAACACTTTCCCACCTGATATCTCGGATATTCTTGATCTCAGGAAACCCAATCGCCAAGGCCTTTGTTCACAATACAATCTGGTCGTTCCTCGTACCCTCAAGAGAGCCGGGGACCGCACATTCTCCATCTCCGGACCTAAAAATTGGAATGCTCTTCCAACCTCCATCCGCAATGCTTCATCCACTGACCAGTTCAAAAGACATCTTAAGACTCACTTGTTCAATAGGAACCTGTAATTTTACTTTGTTTTGTTGTCCACTGATCTCGTCTTTGTATTGGCACTCTCTCCAAGCGCTTTGCATCCCTGGAAAAGGCGCTCTGTAAATGCGTTTATTATTATTATTATCATAAACATCATTTTTAAATGAAAAGTCTCGCTGTGATCAAAATGTCACACATCTAAAACGAAAAGTTACTTTTATTCTGATGACTGACACTGATCAACATTGACTGATGCAGATATAATTTGCAAGTCTCATGCATTCCTGATGACCTGTTATCTGACCTAGATCTTGACCTACGACTTTGGATGCTTTCCAAACAGACCTCATAATAGGTACCGTAAATTCCCGCGTACAAGGCGCACCCGCGTATAAGGCGCACCCCCAACTTTCGACATCAGCTGACAGAAAAAAAAAAGTTGCACGGCCAACTGGTAAAATATCGCCAACTCATGGGATCTTCTTCTGAGGTGCTTGTCAATTAGCCCCTGACCATTTTTCCCCTAAAAGTCTGCCATTGTAGGCCGCGAAACTCTGCATTTTGTAACATAAGGTTTAGGACTTCGCCTATCGCTTTGATCATTCTTCCGAAGTTCGACTTTCCGGGTACTCAGTAGCGAATGCGGCGCGTCGCGGCGCATCAAAGATAACACGGATAGTGTGGGCCTCGTCCGGCGGTCAACACAAAGCCACACAGGACACTGATACGGTACCAAGTTTCCACGCAGCACCCACGACCCACTAAAGAAGGTCACGGAGTACCGTAAGTAGCACACGGAACATGGACTGTACCATTCAGGTATGGCCGGGATGTTCTAGTCGGCCTGACGGCAAAAATATGTGAAAATAGATCTCCAGAAAAAAGTCTCAATAGCCTACGTACGTGTTTTGTAAAGATGGATTTGTAAGCAGCTAGGTCCACCCTAAACGAGAATATTATCGGAGCTTATTATTGTATATACATGTACAGTGGTACCCCTCTCATGCCTAATGGAATAGTCCATGCTGTCAAAGAATCGAGATGTGGGCCGTGCCAAAAAATTATCGTCAAAAATGTGAGAATAACTTGAAAAACGATCACGTACGTTCGTAGGCCTACCTGAAAAAATGAATAAAGAGTGCAACATTTTTGTGCTGTATCGTGTAGTAAGTAGTGCTCCTTTTGCTGTCTGGCTTTCTCCTTTCGGGGCCTGGTTAAAAGGCACCCGTCATCGAACGCGCAAACTTTTGACAGCTCTAGGATTCTACTTTCACACGCAACCCAACCACGTGTTATCTATATATCGTGCAACGTAAATCACTCCCAACTGCCGTTGGTACCCGTAGATTGGTACCGCTAGCGGTGTCCAAGATTCACTGGTACCCACAGACGAAAAGTTCGTTGACATGTCCTGCACGTGCTGTTGTGCACAGAATGCGCAATGTTTAGCTGGCAGTGCGCACGGTACGGTCAAGCTTCCGACACATCAATCTAGCGCGCTGTGCTAAGCTAAGGGACGCGCTGGCGGCCGGCGCTATTATATATCCCGCATGACCGGGAGCTGCCGCACTAGCACTGCGCCGCGGTGGGTCGCGTCGCGCCGATAAAAATCTTTTTGACATGGTGCCTAACAAGACCGCCAGCGGGCTGTACCCGCGTATAAGGCGCACCCCCAACTTTGGGTTTCCACGTCGGTGCAAAAAAGTGCGCCTTATACGCGGGAATTTACGGTATTTTTCTTACACAGGACAATGCTGGATTCCCCGGTGCTTAAAGGCAGGGTGAAGCCTAAATTTCTAAGTGTGAAATAAAAGCATAAACAGTTTCTCTTCATCATTTGTGTGTCCCGCAAACATGTGCCTCCATGTATTCCATGCCCCCTGCGGATACATATGCTAATTAGGGTCAAAATCCACCAGCGGAGCGGCCTTTTTCTCGTACTTTTCAAAGAAACCAAACATCGAATCACACAAAATATCATTCACTATTTCATACTTGAATAATGCGAACTAAATCCTATTTCATGCTGTCTTTAAGTGTAGTGTGGAGAGTGCTGGAGTGTGGAGAATCTTTCCCAGCCTAGGTGTCATCTTTGACCTACCATCTTTGGCAGCATCTCCAGCCCCATCCATGTCATCTTGGTTTTCCTGAGTGGTCTCAGCTGCCGGTTGCTCCGTCTCCTTGCTGGCCTTCTCCTCAGGCTCCTCCCCTTCTGCTGCTTCTGCCACCGCCTTCCTCTTACGTCCCCTCACCTCCTGAGAGGGAGAACAAATTAGCAAAAACTCTCACTCTTCCTTAAGAAGGACACTAAGATGAGCTGAGATGCGATCATAAAAAGGAAAAACAGGAATTTCATTTCACCATTAAATTGACAGATATGATAAGATGAATGCAGGCAGCTAAATGACTGAAATTGCCGAAAAAATGGAGGAATTGATTTCAATCTTATCAGAACCTTGAGCCACAAACAATCTGTCTGTGAGACTGAGTGCTGAATACTGAGCACTAAGTATTCAGTGCTTATCACATTGAGCAAACTCTCATGGTCATCATCATTGAAATGAGTTGAATTCAGTGGGGGAGGAGACAAGAAAAGAAAAAGGTTTTAACTTTAACTCCTAAGAAGGTTTCAATGAGACCTTTTTCAAAGCCTTCTTGAAATTTCCTTCTAGATGCAAAACCTCAGGCCCGTTAATTGTTTTTTTAACTTCAGTGAATGTTAAGAACTTCTTACCTTTTTGGGGGAGGCAGCTTTCTTAGTGGATCCACTTGGACGTCCGCGTCGTTCTGGTTTCTCAGCGGAGGCTGGTGTCTTCGGTGTACGCGGAGTACGTTTGGGCTCAGGGGAGGTCTGAGGTAGAGCAGCCAGACGAGAGCTTCGACGACGAGGCTCTGTCTCAGGACTCTGCACCTCGGAGCGAGATTTGCGTGGCATCTTAACAGGTGGTTCTTCTTACTGTTCAAGCAAATCAGTCCATGACAATCAGAAATTTAGGAAATTAAGAACATCACTAATTAACCCTGAGTAGATTGATTGATTCAATGATATTTCAAATTTGCAGATATTTAGATTTTTTTCAGTAATAAATTGTTTACTTTTTAGGTTTTCTTGAGGCAAATGATATTGTTTTAATTCAATGCATCAGCAAATGATTTCAGTTTTCTTTCTCGTGATTTGCTCATTCTTATATTTCGACTTCAACCCACAGTGTGAATGTTAGGCAACTTCATCTTGAACCTTTTTAACAAATCCGGTAATTCTATTGAGCTCTTGTGTCGAGTTTGTTGATATCTTCCTCATCTTTTCTCATTATTATTTATTGGCTCCAACCCAAACTAATAATAAAATACAATGTGAATGAACTTCAAAAAGAAAACAATTTCTCTCTGGGTTACCATTATTATAATGTTATTTGAAGTTAATGATTTATTACTTCATACTTTTCTTGACTAAACTGTTGAGAATTTTTTGGCGAACGTTTCCTAATCTAGACCTATTTCCTTGTTTATCAAATAGAAATTAGAATGTTTAATTTATCATTACAACTTATACTTTATAGTTATAAAACTTATATTTTAGTTATAAAAGACAATTTTTCTCTCTTTCCCAAGACTAGCTGGTAACAGATCCAAGTTTTGATCTATGTAAATCCCATTTGTCAATTGTCACTCTAAATGGTGAAGGATTTAAACAGAAGAATCGAGTTCATGCAGTAAGGCTGTGACCTTTGAACTCTGACATGGCCCATTGATTGCCGTGCACTAATAATGCGTGTTTCCACCACCGCATGTGTTATGCATAAGAATTTTCGTGAACAATGCCGACACAACAACCATGAATTCAACCCGTCAAAACGACCTCATCGCGCAGCCGTTTCCATCGAAAATTGCCTCTCTCCTGCCTATACCTTCACAAATACGTACCAACTTCGGAAATGAGAAAAAATGGCCCGTCTTCGGTGGAAATCTGGGCACGAAAGAGCCCAAGGGTTGGTTACCAAACAAACAGTGCCTCACAAAATGGCCTCGGTTTCGTCGTCAACTTTGACCTCTTTCTTATTATTGACGAGCGCCACCACTCGGTTGTAAAAGGAGAGGGTTTTTTTAGGGTTTTTTCCGCACTATCTCAATGGTAGCATAATTTGGACCGTCAGTAGAACGAGTGATGAATATGCAAGATATATGACTGCTAACCGTGCTTATGAATAATTCATTAGCCCTATACCGCGTGCACATGTACTGTGTAGTGAACGGAAGTTCGCTCCATAAACTTTGAGTTTATGGAGCGAAAAAAAAAACTCTGCCTTTGGAGCGAAAAAATAAACTCTGCCTTTGAGAAAGGTCCTGCTAGGATCGAAACGTCAGGCCCACTAAATTTTAGATTTACATTTTGGTAATTTTAGTCAGTAAGCAGTTTGCAACATTTTTTGTATATCACCTTGAGTTTGAACACAAGTTAATTCTCTTTCTACTGTCGAGCCAGGCTCGTTCTACTGACGAGCCAGTGCTCCATTGACTTTGAACACAAGTAATTCTCTTTCTACTGTCGAGCCAGTCTCGTTCTACTGACGAGCCAGCTGCTCCATTGACTTTGAACACAAGTTCTCTTTCTACTGTCGAGCCAGGCTCGTTCTACTGACGAGCCAGTGCTCCATTGACTTTGAACACAAGTTCTCTTTCTACTGTCGAGCCAGGCTCGTTCTACTGACGAGCCAGTGCTCCATTGACTTTGAACACAAGTTCTCTTTCTACTGTCGAGTCAGGCTCGTTCTACTGACGAGCCAGCTACTCCATTGACTTTGAACACGAGTTCTCTTTCTACTGTCGAGCCAGTCTCGTTCTACTGACGAGCCATGCCAGCTAGCTGCTCCATTGACTTTGAACACAAGTTCTCTTTCTACTGTCGAGCCAGGCTCGTTCTACTGACGAGCCAGTGCTCCATTGACTTTGAACACAAGTCATTCTCTTTCTACTGTCGAGCCAGTCTCGTTCTACCAAGGAGGTATTGGTTCTACTGACGAGCCAGTGCTCCATTGACTTTGAACACAAGTTCTCTTTCTACTGTCGAGCCAGTCTCGTTCTACTGACGAGCCAGCTACTCCATTGACTTTGAACACGAGTTCTCTTTCTACTGTCGAGCCAGGCTCGTTCTACTGACGAGCCAGTGCTCTATGACTTTGAACACAAGTTCTCTTTCTACTGTCGAGCCAGTCTCGTTCTACTGACGAGCCAGTGCTCCATTGACTTTGAACACAAGTCATTCTCTTTCTACTGTCGAGCCAGGCTCGTTCTACTGACGAGCCAGTGCTCCATTGACTTTGAATAAAAAAGTTCTCTTTGTACTCTTTCTTCTTTTTGAGTTTTTGCTCCTTTTTTCCCCCTTGTTTCCTCATTCCATCATCAATAAATCAATGTCATAAAGCATTAATTACATCAAGATATTACGTATGTTGACAATGTTGGGGTTGTGGAGGAGGTCCACCTGGATGTCCAAGGGTGAGGAGAAGGGTTGTCTGCCGCCATTCCACAGTCCGACCGGGATGTTGAATGACTGTTTATTCGAGCGACTGTTTATTTTGAAATTTCCGCGGAACATGACGTCATCTTGCATATTCATCACTCGTTCTACTGACGGTCCTTGTTATGCTACCTATCCCAATTGGGACTAAAGTAACAAACAATTAATATGAACCGAACTTCATTAATTTCTTTCTTGCAAATTCTTGTGAAAAACATATTTACGTAACAAGTTACAGACCATATGAGCCAGATTCAAGGTTTACAACCAATTTTATTTTGTACAAAATATTCTTATCACAAAATAGAAAAGCATGGGAACTATTTTTTAAAAACGTATGCTTGCATTAATTGCAATAATTATTAGAACATAATTAGCAGGATCTTTGTCAAATGCAGACTGAGAAAAGTCTTGTTAGGGTTGAAAATTCAGGCCCTTGTAACCCAGAACAATGAACCACTAAAAATAAACACATCAATTGGGGAATTCACTTCAAACATGGAGGTATGTATCTTCAAACTGGCAGTTTTGGGAACTCAATTATCAATAAACTTATTTCAGGATCAGATCTTTGACAAAGAAGAATCGCGAGACAATCTAAGAAAAGGGAAATCTAGTACTGAAATGGACCTTAAACTTATTTACAACCCAAGAGAATACAGCGTATATAATATAAAAATAACCTAGAAAACTAATATGAAAAAAACTAATATAAAAAAAATAACAAATAAATTTAAAAAACCAACAGCAGTATCAAAGCAAGCTGCAATAGTATTGCACTCAAGCTTAGACAATCTGTAAGAAATAACAAGAAAATAACAGACGCAAGCATAAACTTAAACAAAACTAAACTGTAGAAAACACACATTCATTACTTAGTTACATATTCATTCTTCGGCAGGAGTATACAAATCTCACACATACTGGTCTCTTGTCCAGTCATAAAACAAATCTGGCTCAAAATAAAGCCATGTACATTACCCCTGGTAACCATGGGTACTGACATCATACTACTGAGTACATGTACGTAGGTAAGACAAGAAACTAGACTGTGTAGGGCTTATAAATTATACCAACCTACTGAAGTACATTAACCAAAACAACCTTGAGTAGTCCCCATGGCCAGCCGAGGCCATAGTACCCCAAGGGACATGTACAACCAGTCAAGAAACAATTCAGTCTCACACTCAGTATTCCTACTATATCAACCCAGCAATATATTGGAGAAAGATTACACACTTTCTAGATAGGGAAAGATTACCACCTTTCTAGATAAGTCCTCTTTAAACAATAAATTCAATCAAATATCATCCATGCAACGATGGGCAGACTCCTTAAAATAAAACCCGAACATAAACTCATTAACATGACAAATCCAATTCAAAATGATTCTTGTCCACTTTATCTATGAAACAAGTATTTAGACAATTATGAAAAAGTTGCAAAATCAATTCCACTGGGCATCTCATGGGATAAACACCACCACTTCCAAGTGAACTTAACTTTTTTGAAAACCAACTCACTCGCTCTTTAACTCCAAATCTACCACAAATTAAACAGGAAGAATTCACCAAAAATCCTAAAAACTTGACAAACAAACCCTGACAAACAAACATGAATAATTCTCTAGTTGGCCCAACCTCTTATGATTGAGAAAAAAGAATGATTAGGCACTGCGAACTAAACTCAGAATATAAGATAAACTATACATCCTTGCCCTTCCCTTTAATCTCACCCTACCAGCTTTACTCTTTGTCCTTTGTTTCTCATCTGTGTCCTATTCACTCTCTTCGCCCTTTCTTTGTGTACATGTATCTGTTTTGTCCTTCTCACTCTGCCTTTGAGAAAGGTTACAAATTACAAATGACAAATTATAACAAAATAAAACAATTAAAAATACAATTCTAAAAAAATACAATTCTAAATACCCCCTCTCCACCCGCCTTAATTTTGATTTTTGCATTTTGGTCATTGTAGTCAGTTAGTACTTTGCAAACATTTGGGGCATATTATTACTTCAGTCAATTTTAAAAAGATCTTAAAAATTAGAGGGCCAGACATTTCGATCCAAGTAGGATGACCTTTCTCAAAAAGAGCGACCTTATTTTCATTTGTCTGTATCTGTATATGTAAGGCGGTCTATGTTTGTTATTTCCAATTAGTCCAAACGTTTTTATTTAAAAGTAATGTACGTCCAGCTTGGGGGTCATCTGGTGGGAATAAGACAGGCACTGAGTGGGAATAGTGTTCTTGAAGTCTTTCCAGAAGAATGTCGACAATATCCGGACGTTTTTCGGACAAATCTCTCTCCTCGTAAGGGTCATCTCTGACGTTGAACAGCCAAATATTCTTGTTGGATTTATTCTTGGAATATTTCGGTTTCAATCCTAAACCGACTGGTGGTATCCAATTGTTATGAATACCGGTACCTTTAAAAAAGGAAAGAAAAAAGACAGTTTCGTAACTCTTACTTAATTAAGTAATTCTCAATATCTCAAACCACTATAGGCATGCATGAATTTGACTATTAATAATGTTATGCCATTGTCATGTATTGGCTATAATTATAAATAGCATTCACACGCGAATGTTCGGCGTGCGCATGCGTCTGCTATGCGCGCTTGTTCGGCGTGCGCATGCGTGTGCAACGCGCGCCCTTTCCGTTTTCGACCAATCATGTTTGAGAAAACAGCGTGTGTAAAGACATCATTGAGCGCGTAGCCTAAAACACCAATCGCCAAATGATTAATAGTGTGATGCAACAAACAAATGCAATGCTAGTTAATTTTTCTGGTTGGCAATGGTACTGTTTACAAACAAAACGGTCCATAGCTTAAACAGTAATCAGCGGTTTATTCTACCGGAAACCTCTCAGATGAAGTAGGCTTGTCAAAATGCCATTCTTATTGGAATCCAATCCAGGCCAGCAGATTGAAAGGTAGGATGCCAGTCTTACCCACAGGTCCTGTCAGGAGTTTCCAGTCGCCTACACGGAGAGCAGATCTGATGTTTGGCTTGAAAGTCAAATTGTTGTAAAGTGACTGGCTAAATGGTGGCTGGTGCCCTGCGAATGGATCGATATTATGCAGAATTTCATCGCGAGGAGACGGGGTACCAAACCTGTAAGTAAAACGAAATAAAAACAAGATATCAAATTGCAGCATCAGAGAAATAACTATGAATAGTCATTCAATAAAATGAACAAAGATGAATGACGTCATCAAAATATCGCAATTGAAATCCCACCTGATGGAGTCCCACACATTGTAGCCATCCAGAGGTTTATTTCCATTCAGTTGGCCTCCTGCCAAGCCCTCTACGATCGTAGGAAACCAATCACTGACATGAATGAGTTCTTGGATTTGTCGACCTCGTACCCTTGGATGGAGTAAAGGACTGTGCACGAAACCCACGGCACGTACACCTCCTTCCCAGAGGGTTCCTTTGCCACCTCTCAATGGCCAGTTACTCGCTCCTTGTGTTGGGGCTCCGCCATTATCTGAAAAGGCAAACAAAAAAAGGGTTCTGCTTTGGGGAAAGGTTCTGCTAGGATCAAAACTTCAGACATCCTACAATCTTTAAGATTTGCATTTTAGTCATTAAATGACTAAAATGCAAATCTTTAGCAGGCCCGGCCAAAGCAATTTTGTTTGTGAGCATTTTGTGGTCTATTACTGAAAAGAAAATTCAAAGTAAATGAATTAAGGACAAAAACATTTTAGCATATTAGCCAACATGATCATCAGATAGGAAATGACACTATGACGTAATTTGAGACGCGTGATAGCTATTGACCAATAAGACTACAGACAGCTCCACAGTGACTCTTTATTCTAAACAAAGCTTAGTCAACTCAAACATGAAACCTAACTTCAGTGTGCTATACAGTGTTCGTGCACGTTGCTTAATGTCAGAATGACGTCAGTCTCGTCACGTGATCGCTACAGATCAATCAGAATCGAGTGTCTATGTAAAACCAATAATTCACCTGTGGAGAAGATGAATACTGTGTTGTTCCACAAGCCGTGTTCTTGAAGTGACCGTGTGACGTTGCCTACTGCTTCGTCCATGCATGACGTCATGGCGGCATAGTGTCGGCGTTTACTGTCCTTAATGTGTCTGTACTGCTGGAGATATTGACTGGGCACTTCAAGAGGTACGTGCACAGCTTGGTTGGAGAGGAGCAGGAAAAATGGCTGGAGGAATTGAAAGTTAAACAAAAAAGGACAAAATGTCACAATTAAGGCTGTGCCGAATATTCAAATATTCGAATATTCGTTCGATTATCGAATATTCGAATATCATTTACCGAATACGAAAATATTCGGATCTGCCGAACACCGTCCTTGGTTGCCGTTTGTAATTCCCGAACGTCAGAATTATACCTGAAATTACTGTCCGTGTTTTTTTTTTAGCGCTGGAGAGTGACAAGTTGGTCATTTTCCCCATTCGAAGGAAAGAGTTCAGTGAAGTTCACTAGGTACTTGTAACCATGATCCAACTTGTTTTTTGGCCTTGGTGCCCCTCCAAATGTGTAGATAATGGAGGCCAAAAAAATAATAATAGCCTTGCCATTCAGTGTCGTTGAACTCGATCAAATATTCGAATATTCGATCAAACTGGAGACCGAATATTCGAATAGTCAATTATTCGAATTGACTTAGCCTTAGTCACAATGATGTCATAAAAATAGAGACATCAAGCCACATGATTGAAACTAAAAGACGAAGTTGATACAAAAACTGTTGCAAACTGCTCACTGACTAAAAATGACCTGCACTACAAAAATCTCAAAAGTTAGAGGGCCTAACGTTTCGATCCTAGCAGGACCTTCATCTTTGCCTTTGAGCAAGGTCCTGCCAGGATCAAAACGTCAGGCCCTGTACCGTTTGAAACTAAAAGACTACAGGGCCATGCATACCTTGTTCTTGTCCTGCTTGCTAATGATGTCCTGTGCTCGTTTGGCGAAGAGATGAGTGGAATATTGACCTCGATATTTCAGTGCAACTACCTCCTGGTCCCGGAAGTCGTAACCATTTGATCTAACATGGTTGTAATAACCCCCACTCCCATGCAAGAAGCCTGCCAATTATGGGGAAAAATACCCATGAGTTTATATTCAATAAAGTAACCAGACAAAAAGGCGCAAAGAGGGGACGCATTAAGTACATCGTCAAATCTGATTGTTTGCAAACATACGAAAAAATGTAAACGAGAGGACGGCCGGCTATCAGGTAATGGAAATTAAAGTCACTTATTGAGTCATTTCTAATGACGAGATTGTCATGTGACGTCACGACATGAAACAGTGTGACGTCATCGAACCCATTATGTAGCCTGCTAAGGCTGTGTTCGAAACAGGCTTCCAGAGCTATGGCTATGGCTATTGTCTTTGCATCCATGTGTGTTTCCAATGGAGCGCAGATCTAGCCGTAGCTCTAGACAACAGATTCGGACACTGCCTAACATAATGTGCTTGCATCAAGGGGTTCTCAAATATGGTGGTGAACGAAGAGTGGATGACTACACATGCGCAGCGCTTGAAAGTGACGTCCTCTAAACGCGAAGTTCAAAAAGTCCGTAATGGGATGTAGGGAGTTGAATATTTTCTTCTTACTTTCTTCTTACCAAAGAAAGTGTCAAAACCACGTCGTGTTGGCCAGCATTCCTTCTTATAGGTCCCCAGGTGCCATTTGCCGACGAGATGAGTCGAGTACCCAACCTCCTTCAGCTTCTGAGCAATGGTAACTTCATCTAACGGAAGGCAACTTGGCATATGGGGCCGGAGCACGGAATGCTGAAGTCCCGTGTGAATCTGCGAGATTTGAAATGACATTAGGTTAAATTTTACAATGACATAAAATGACATTGGCCATTTTCAAACATTTATAAGTGGACATGCTCGAGGGTCAAAATTAAAACTTGCAAAAAATCAGAAGACTTGAATATTTTTGAAACTAGATATCTTAGACTATATTTTTCCATTACAATTATGTAAACAAATATTATATCTTAGTAATACAGTGAATTTAGTACAAGGGTAATTTAATGTTACAAAATGTTGATTTTTGCATTAAAATACCCATACTGCATAATGCATACATGATATAACATTTGTATTTGCAGAGTATTTGTTGGCAAGATACAACCTTAGTATTGTATTTAACTCCTGAATAGCAAATACATATTCTCAGCAAACATTTTTGGAATAAATGAGGGCTTTAAGGTTTTCAAAAATGGTTGTCGTGTCACTCACGTTTTAAACATAAACAGTTTTCTAGAGCCAGTGTATTTTAAAATTTAAATTACCCCAATACAGGAGCAAAAAGTGTTTCCCCATACCTTATATGATATATAGTAACTTTGTCCAATTTGTAATAGGTAAAGCCAGAATCAACAGTTAAAGTTCTGTCGTGTCACTCACAATGTCGTGTCACTCATGTTATATTGTACATAAATCAGGACATAGACTAACCCCTGAAACATTATAGTATGATTATACTAAATCAAAACAATGGACATAGTCAAATTTATGTCATTCCTGGCAACAAGTACAGTAGGCCTACTATAGCCTTGAGTTCCCTATTTGTTTTCAAACTTACATGTAGCCATTGCTAATGGAATAGTCTGGTGACGATGAGTTCATTTGTTTGCAATTTGCATCATATCGTTTACATGTACATGTATAGTACACTACAGTGTATTTCAAATCTGCAGAACTTTCTGATTACTAGTAATTTTACTGAAGTTCTGTGAGAATGAAATTGGTGGAAATTGGGGGACACCATGTTACAGAGTTGTCAAGTCCATTTAATTTTGACACATAAAACTTCAAAAGACAGTGTTTAAATTTGCTAAAACTACCATTTTAACCAAATCAATTTTTTAAATGTGTGTCTGAACCAAGACTTACGCTCTGACACCGTTTTAAATTTATAACCGATCCAGTTTAACTCATCGCTAAAACACAAATTTAAAACTGCTCGAGATGAGGGTTTAGCACTAAAACCGATACGTAGGTTTAGCTGCTAAAACACTGTTTGGACAATTGTCTTTTAACATGGATCCGGTTTTAGGCAGCGATGTCGACCCGCTAGGCTGCACTGCTTGTGTAACAGGTAATACATGTGTGTAATTGTGTATGTAGCGCGCACTTTATGCATCTAAGGCAGAAGTCTGCACTGGATGTGGGGCAGAGTGCGTGACCTTTTAAAACTTAAAATAAAACCGAATCGGTTTTAACTGCTTGCTGTAGGACCTGTATGTACGAACAGAGTTTTAAATTTACGACTTGCCCCCTGTGGTTAGAAGGCATTTGAACACAATTGGTTTTAAACTAACGAGCTAACACGCTGTCTGAACATAGCCAATGATGCAGTATGGTAATGGTACAGGGAATGTGAGGTGGGCAAATGTGACAGTGAACCAGAACAAACCATGAGTGTGACCTGTAACATCATACATATCATCTTTGAAGAGGAAATAATGCAGTTTGATTTTTGTTGATATTATTTCACTCTTGCACGTAGTATGTTGTAAGGCCCGAATACTTGGATTGTGGAGATAAATATACATGTAGTATTTCTGCACACCAGGGGGAACCATTTGCCACTGATCAGTGATTGGTTGTGACTCGTCTATAATTATATATGTTAGTTAGGTACACTATACAGACTATTCATGTACATGTACTGATGTACTAGTAGGCTAGTCCGAGTAACTTGGACCCGACAAGTCACACTTTTTTATCGAAATTTGAAAATTGGAGGGTCCTCCAATTTTCAAATTTCAATAAAAAAAGGGTGACTTGTCGGGTCCAAGTTACTCGGACTAGTAGTAGTCCTACTCATGGTTCTCTTGGAGATCTACTTTGGCACAAATATCCCACCATAACTGATAATGCTCAGAAACCCATGTCCAAAATTTGACGTGTCACTCACGCACCGTTTTTCAATAATAATTTATTAACAAATTGTAGAATTCAAATCCAACTGGTAATGCCACATGCCAGTCTAGTCCTTTTTTATCCAGTCCTTTTTTATCGAAATTTGAAATCAACTGGAGCATAGAGGAATAAGGAGAGAGGAGCATCCTCTACATGTACCTCAATACTATATTTCTTCATCTTGTTAATTATTCAAATGCCATCTACATTACAAATGATATTTTTGAATGATGTCTTGTCCTAAAAAAAGTAAAAACTTTCAGAATCCATGCAACTTGTAGTAATTAGGCAATTTGTTTATTGTGCTAATTAGTGTTTTGTCATGGCAACCGTCCTTATTAATTATGAATATTTCTCAGACTGAAAACGCGTCTAAATTTACAAATCGGCGATTAACGAAAAAAGCACTGAAATAAACCCAAACACTTTTGAGTTATTAACAAATGAATTTGTTTACATTATTGTTTACTCTCTCTTTTTGTAGTAAACAACCAGGTTTGAAACCACATTTGCCATAGAAAAACCGGCCCAAAAACATCCGTTTTCAAATTTTTCAAAATAACATAGCTCGGCAACCCCTTGACCAAATGTGACAATATTGGTATCAGAGGATGCAGCTGTATGCACTTAACACAAATAAAGCACTCACAGTCCCACTACATCAACTTCAAAAATCCCATTTTAGTCCCTACTAAGTACTAGTACTAGTAGTAGTACCCCATTCATAACCTCCATGTGGAAAACTATGCCCTTCTGACTCTCTGATTGAAAATGACCCATTGTGTTAAATTAAAACAAAAAGTGATCAACTGATATCGTCTGATAGTGATATCAAAATGTTGCAAACTGCTTACTAAAAAATTACCAAAATGCAATTCTCAAAATTTAGTGGGCCTGACGTTTCGATCCTTTATAGCAGGGCCCTGGTTTTGTCCTTGTCATTCTGCCTTTGAGACAGATCCTGCTAGGATCGAAAAGTCAGTCCCACAAAATTTTGAAGAAAAAAACATGCTTTATTTTTGCTGTATGTTGCCAAAGCATTACCTGATATCGACCGGTCATCAACTGTGATCTTGTCGGAGTACATATCGGCTGCACATAGTAGTTGTTGAGCTTCACGCCCTCAGTGGCCAATCGGTCCATGACAGGGGTCTTGATCTCAGAACCATGGTAACCGATGTCATAGTAACCGTAATCGTCTGCAAGAACGAAGACAACATTGGGCTGACTTGTGCCGACCAGTGAGAGCCGCTTGGCTTCGGAACTGAACTTGTTTCTGGTTTTGAGGTGAGTTAGACTGAGAGCATTGACGGGATTGAGTCGAATTTTGGGTTCCTCGCTGGGCTTGGCCGGCTTGGGTATCGGGGAATACGAGTGAAGATAGTAAGCACTGGATAGGACTAAGACGATGCATATCACACTCAAGCAGGCAAATGGAACTACATGCCGGCGGATGGAAGTCATTTCAACAATTAAGATTAATTATTTGACTGTGCAACAGTTATTGCTAGTAGTGTTGCACCAGCATGATCACAGCTTCGAATGGTTTGATGACGTGTCGAATTTGACTGTGGCCCCTCCTTATTATTTGTAAAGGCTGCGTAGGCTGGTTCCCCTACCTGGGGCCAATTTCATAGAGCCGCTTAAGCGCCAAAATGTGCTTAAGCGCAAAAACTCATGAGCCACAGGATCTCCTTGCCTACCCATCTTCACTTTTGTTTCACGCTAAGTAAAAGAAGAGTGGAAAACAAGTCAAAAGCAATGGACATCAAATTACAGGGCAGCTTGTAATCCTGCATACACACTGAAGACTGTTCCTGCTTAGCAGATTTTCACGCTTAAGCGGCTCTATGAAATTGGGCCCTGGGCCCAATTTCAGAGCCATTGAAGCGTGAAAATCTGCTAAGCAGAAAAAGTCTTCCTCGTGTAAGCATGGGATTACAAGCTGCCCTGCGATGTGATGTCCATTGCTTTTGACTTGTATTCCACTCTTCTTTCCTTAGCGTGAAACAAAGGTGAAGTTTGGGTTGGCAAGGGGATATATTGTGGCTCATGAGATTTTTGCACAGTTTTGACGCTTAAGCGGGAGTTTCAAAAACCAAACTGTATAGACAGACTCTTTTCAGCAATATATGACCCGGCACAGCGACATGAGGAATATCCCACCAAAACACTTTCCGAGTAAACAACTCCTGAAGTCAATGTATCTTCTCAATTCGAAAAAAAAACCACATTTTTTTTTTTATATTTTTGGAAAGTTAATGTATTGGATGCTATTATGTCCAAAGGATTTTCCGAAATCCGTCTCTAAATGTTGAAAAACGAGAATTTCGGGGAGTGTTTGTGTACTGTTTTCTTGAAAAATAATGTAAAGTTCATGCCTTTTTGAATAGCCGCTTTCAAGGATGATGGCTGCTATGTGTCTGGTACCAAATGAACGAGCGAAGTCCCCTTGTACTATTTACAAAACAGTTCCATCATTTGAAAGCTAACGGGTGTACTCTTTCACATCATTAGAAAATCTCAAAATCTCAAGAGTGGGGGCTATTCCTCGTTATGCTGTGCCGGGTCACATATGTACTTTGACACCTTTTTGGCGTCAGTTGCTGCATGATTTGGGTCTGCGCGCTACTAGACTGTACGGCAGACTATGGGCAGACCCATGGTACATATACAGGACAGACAGTGTGCTGGCCTTCACCCACTATCTTTACCACAAATTACACACTTTGTTGAGCCGGTCCAACTGGATCCTTTCTCCGCTGCAGCGGGGACCTTCGCTGCATGGTACTTAAAGAGGTTGCGTGGCTGGGGTGGCACATAGGGATTCAATGGGCTAAGTGTCAATTCCTGTTTATTTTGGACTGCGTAATAATAATGTGGAGACTGCTAGTCTCACCTCAAGCCGTACAAATACATTTTCAAGGACCATGAGCAAAATAATACTCGATGCTGTGACTACCACTTGCCAAAAATCCTGTTAGACGATTAATGGCAAACATAAATTCCTATAAAGTTTTGTAAAGGAGGTTTGGGATCTTTGTATAATAATAATCATCGTCTACATTTAGTAAGCAGTTTGCAACATTTGTGTTACAGAGACGAATGCAGAGCTACAAAGAGTTAGCATTGGCAGCGAAGGCCATGGACAAAGCCTCGCTTGCTTTGAAATAAATAATCTGACGAGTGAGTTAATTCGAGGAATGACTTTGTCATACGGTCTGGATTGGACAGAACGGAATGTGATCTCCAGTACTCTCACAGACTGGCCCAGCTATAGAGGGCGCTATGATAAAGCTAGACAACTAAATAAGGCCGTTTTCGAAATGAAGGCTTAGGCTCGGGCTCAGGCTTCGTCTCCGTCTGACAAAAGCTGAAAATCCAGGTTGTGGTTTGTTTTTGGCGTTTTGAGGCCAAACGCTAGTTTTTAGATGCCTGTGATTATTCTATCTATGATCTATCGAGAAAGATATGACCGAAGCCTAAGCCCGAGCCTAAGCCCGAGCCTAAGCCTTCATTTCGTAAACGGCTTTAGCGATCACGGGGATCCCCGGTTTGACCATTAATGGTCTCCAAATATGGCGTCTGACTAAACAAACAATAATATGAACCGAACTTCATTTTCTTCTTGCAAATTCTTGTGAAATTATTTACGGAACATGTTACTGACCAATTTTATTTTGTACAAATAGCCATTCTTATCGAAAAAAGGGAAAGGATGGGAACCATTAAAAGACGTTATTAGAAAGTAATTACGAGGGCTAGGACCTGACTTTTCGATCCTAGCAGGACCTTTGTCAAAGGCAAAATGAGAAAAGTCCTAATAGGATCGAAAAATAATTCATTTTAGTCAGTTAGTGGTTTGCAATATTTTGTGCGTATTATTACTGTAGTCCATTTTAAAAAGATCTAAAAAAATAGAGGGCCTGACATTTCGATCCAAGCAGGACCTTTCTCAAAAAGAGCGACATAAGTTTCATTTGTCGTGTCTATTTTATTGCCAATTAGTCCAAGTGTTGTTATGTAATGACGGACTTGCTTGGGGGTCATCTGGTGGGTATAAGACAGGCACTGAGTTGGAATAGTGTTCTTGAAGTCTTTCCAGAAGAATGTCGACAATATCCGGACGTTTTTTGGACATATCTCTCTGCTCGTAAGGGTCATCTCTGATGTTGAACAGCCAAATATTCTTGTTGGATTTATTCTTGGGATATTTTGGTTTCAATCCTGAATCGACTGGTGGTATCCAATTGTTTGGTTCACCTTTAAAAAAGGTAAGAAAAAAACGTTTGACTATTAATAATGTTATGCCATTGTCATGCATTGGCTATATAAATAGCATTCACACGCGAATGTTCGGCGTGCGCATGCGTCTGCTATATGCGCACTTGTTCGGCGTGCGCATGCGTGTGCAACGCGCGCCCTTTCCGTTCTCGAAAAATCATGTTTGAGAAAACAGCGTGTGTAGAGACGTCATCGAGCGCGTAGCCTAAAACACCAATTGCCAAATGATTAATAGTGTGACGCAACAAACAAATGCAATGCTAGTTAATTTTTCTGGTTGGCAATGGTACTGTTTACAAACAAAACGGTCCATAGCTTAAACAGTAATCAGCGGTTTATTCTACCAGAAACCTCTCAGATGAAGTAGGCTTGTCAAAATGCCATTCTTATTGGAATCCAATCCAGGCCAGCAGATTGAAAGGTAGGATGCCAGTCTTACCCACAGGTCCTGTCAGGAGTTTCCAGTCGCCTACACGGAGAGCAGATCTGATGTTTGGCTTGAAAGTCAAATTGTTGTAAAGTGACTGGCTAAATGGTGGCTGGTGCCCTGCGAATGGATCGATATTATGCAGAATTTCATCGCGAGGAGACGGGGTACCAAACCTGTAAGTAAAACGAAATAAAAACAAGATATCAAATTGCAGCATCAGAGAAATAACTATGAATAGTCATTCAATAAAATGAACAAAGATGAATGACGTCATCAAAATATCGCAATTGAAATCCCACCTGATGGAGTCCCACACATTGTAGCCATCCAGAGGTTTAGTTCCATTCAGTTGGCCTCCTGCCAAGCCCTCTACGATCGTAGGAAACCAATCACTGACATGAATGAGTTCTTGGATTTGTCGACCTCGTACCCTTGGATGGAGTAAAGGACTGTGCACGAAACCCACGGCACGTACACCTCCTTCCCAGAGGGTTCCTTTGCCACCTCTCAATGGCCAGTTACTCGCTCCTAGTGTTGGGGCTCCGCCATTATCTGAAAAGGCAAACGAAAAAAGGGTTCTGCTTTGGGGAATGGTTCTGCTAGGATCAAAACTTCAGACATCCTACAATTTTTAAGATTTACATTTTAGTCATTAAATGACTAAAATGCAAATCTTTAGCAGGCCCGGCCTAAGCAATTTTGTTTGTGAGCATTTTGTGGTCTATTACTGAAAAGAAAATTCAAAGTAAATGAATTAAGGACAAAAGCATTTTAGCATATTAGCCAACATGATCATCAGATAGGAAATGACACTATGACGTAATTTGAGACACATGATAGCTATCGACCAATGAGACTACAGACAGCTCCACAGTGACTCTTTATTCTAAACAAATTAAGCTTAGTCAACTCAAACATGAAACCTAACTTCAGTGTGCTATACAGTGTTCGTTCACGTTGCTTAATGTCAGAATGACGTCAGTCTCGTCACGTGATCGCTACAGACCAATCAGAATTGAGTGTCTATGTAAAACCAATAATTCACCTGTGGAGAAGATGAATACTGTGTTGTTCCACAAGCCGTGTTCTTGAAGTGACCGTGTGACGTTGCCTACGGCTTCGTCCATGCATGACGTCATGGCGGCATAGTGTCTGCGTTTACTGTCCTTAATGTGTCTGTACTGCTGGAGATATTGATTGGGCACTTCAAGAGGTGCATGCACAGCTTGGTTGGAGAGGAGGAGGAAGAATGGCTGGAGGAATTGAAAGTTAAACAAAAAAGGACAACATGTCACAATGATGTCATACAAATAGAGACATCAAGCCACATGATTGAAACTAAAAGACGAAGTTGATACAAAAACTGTTGCAAACTGCTCACTGACTTAAAATGACCTGCACTACAAAAATCTTAAAAAGTTAGAGGGCCTAACGTTTCGATCCTAGCAGGACCTTCATCTTTGCCTTTGAGCAAGGTCCTGCTAGGATCAAAATATTAGGCCCTGTACCGTTTGAAACTAAAAGACTACAGGGCCATGCATACCTTGTTCTTGTCCTGCTTGCTAATGATGTCCTGTGCTCGTTTGGCGAAGAGATGAGTGGAATATTGACCTCGATATTTCAGTGCAACTTCCTCCTGGTCCCGGAAGTCGTAATCATTGAATCTTTGATGGCTGTAATAATTTCCACTTCCAAGTAAGAAGCCTGCAATATAGGGAAAACATGATCCGTTTATTTTCAATAAATGAGACAAAAAGGCGCACAGAGGAGATTTAGGTAAACGCATAAACATCGTCAAAACTGGTTGTTTATAAACATACGAAATGTAAACGAGGGGAAGGGTATCTGGTATTGGAAATAATTACAGTTATTGACTCATTTCTAATGGCGAGACCATCAAGTGACGTCACAACATGAAACTGTGTGACGTCATCGACCTCATTATTTAGCAGGCAAATACTTGCATCAAGGGTTTCTCAAAATTGGTGGTGAACGAGGCATATAAGCGTCACGACGTATGACACTTAACAACCGTGGCTAAGCTATAAGTGCGCATGCGCGAAGCCAGGTTTTGCTGAGGCCTCCCCAATTCATTCATTCATTCATTCATTTCTCAGGTAGTTACAGGCACAAACACGAAACAACCCTAACCCTTATCCTAATCCTAACCCTAACAACCCTAATCCTGAACCTAACCCTAATCCTAATACTAATCCTAACTCTATCAGTAACGCTTACCCAACCCGAACTCTAACCCTAACCGTAACCATAACCCTAACTGTAGCGCCCTAAGCCTAACCTACGCTGGTTTACAAAACACGTCCTTGTATAGTCCCCACACAATTTACGGGGTACCAGCATGGCTCAACGACGGTGGTTAAGCGTCATATGTCGGTCCTCTTATATCTCGGTGATCGGAGAGTGGATGTCAACGCATGCGCAATGCTTAAAAATGACGTCATCACAACGCGTCAACTAGGTCAACGTAATGGGATGTAGGGAGTTGAATATTTTCTCTTTCTTCTTACCAAAGAAAGTGTCAAAACCACGTCGTGTTGGCCAGCATTCCTTCTTATAGATCCCCAGGTGCCATTTGCCGACGAGATGAGTCGAGTACCCAACCTCCGTCAGCTTCTGAGCAATGGTAACTTCATCTAACGGAAGGCAACTTGGCATGTAGGGCCAGATCAAGGAATGCTGAAGTCCCGTGTGAATCTGCGAGATTTGAAATGACAACGACGATTATAAGAGCTGCGTATAAATTAACTACCTCGTGTCAACCCAGGTCAGCCCCAGGTCATCCTGAGGTCACTGACAAAACTTTCTCAGCGTCAAACACGGGTCCCAGCTGGGAGATAGCCTTCAATGTTGGCCATTATTTTCAATTCCACATTGGATATCCTTTGGAGTGTTTTATTGCACTGTTTCATTGTTTTTAAATCAAATTACCAATAGAGCACTGGTACGTTAATCCGGAGGTATCGGGTTCAAGTCCCGGTCCAGGTAAAGTTTTCTTAGCCAATTTTTCAAATGAACACCATTATTTTGTACAAATAATTATTTGGTGTTTAATAAAAAAACTAAAAAAAACTATCATCATTGATTTTGTTGCATGTTGCCAAAGCATTACCTGATATCGACCGGTCATCAACTGTGATCTTGTCGGAGTACATATCGGCTGCACATAGTAGTTGTTGAGCTTCACGCCCTCAGTGGCCAATCGGTCCATGACAGGGGTCTTGATCTCAGAACCATGGTAACCGATGTCATAGTAACCGTAATCGTCTGCAAGAACGAAGACAACATTGGGCTGACTTGTGCCGACCTTCGGCGCACTCAGTGAGAGCCGCTTGGCTTCGGAACTGAACTTGTTTCTGGTTTTGAGGTGAGTGAGAGCCTTGAGTCGACTGTTGGGTTCTTTGGGTATCGGGTCATAGGAATACGAGTGAAGATAGTAAGCGCTGGATAGGACGAACACTACCCCTATCCCACACAAACAGACAAATGCAAGCCGTTCAAAAATCATTTCCGAAATCAAGATGAATTAATTGACTGTTCAAATTATTGCTAATTAGTATTGCATGACAGCTTCGAATGGTTTGATGACGTCATTGACTCTTTGATGTTAATGGTGGACTTGGCTCCTTCCGATTTGTAAGACTGTCGATCACACATCACATGAGGGCGCTGTTGTAGTGGTCCATCAGTTGGCAGAGTTTGGAGGAAGGTATACGAACAATGTTTCGTCTTTGCTAAACAAAGACAATCATTATTTTGGTCTCTTTCTTTCAGGTTCCTGTTTGATATTTCCTCTTACGATATCAGTCGTCTTGAGTAACCTTTGACCTTGTAGTTGACAAGAAGGCAGTATTTCCTCGAGGGATACCATGGCAACCAACCTTTACGCAGGATCACAATTCAGCCGACCTGAAACGAGTCAAGATATACACAATGTTGAAGTTCAATTAATCCTATGCTGACATTCACTTACCTTGTCTGTCAATGCGATTTTTGAGTAATATTCATTACTATCGCTATATTGTATAATTATTTCGAGCAAGGATGACCCTTTTCAGTTCCCTCACTTAAAGTTTATGTCTCAATTTGTGATCTTTCGACACGACTTTCAGAAAGGAAATCCTCGTGACCATCGTTACGGGACGCCACCTTGGATTTCGCTATGTAACGTGGCTCCCATACGTCATCGTATACATGTGTATGTTAAAATACGATCGGGACGTAGACCAGACTATAATGTCTCAGCCATGTACGGCAATTAAAAAACTATACTTTTCCGTTGATATTTCTTGTTCTATACAATAACGTGTAAGAAAATCTCAAAAGAACATCCACCAATCCATTTTCCCGATTTTTTGACAACAGTTTGTCTGACTATCAGTTGGCCGTCTGAGTTGAGCACGATCAATTAAAAAACGGTAAGCTTTTTCGATTTGGCCCACGGTCTAATAGTAAGACACTTTATTTGGGTCTAGCCAAGATATCGTAGTTGGTTGATCCATGGCCGATCAATATAGCCGCACGTCAATACTCGAACACCGAGTCATGTTCCTTCCTCGGCATGAATACCCCTCGGTGTTTACAATAAATCAACCTTGTTCAAATGGAATTACAGAGCATGTTTGGTAAACATCTTTCTTTGCTGTATGGTAAACAAAACACGATCTGAAATTCGAAACGTAGATCAACAAAACAAAGCTTTCATAACTAATGTGAGCAAGGAAACACAATTAACATCTCAGAAAAGTGGAGAAAAGGTTTACCTTTTGCAGCAAGAGAAGACGATGCGTGGGTTGTTACTGAGCGGGAGACATATGTGGGTTTCTTGCTGCCACACGGTCGCATTGACTCGTCTAAACATTGCTTTTCAGACTGCACAAAGAGTCCCTTTCGCAGCTGGCCGTGTGTATGAACTCATTGCCGTATTATACCGGTAACCTTTGAGCGCGTAAGAGGAGGTCAGCAGTGAGTATCACACCCGCTCCGGACCAGCAGTGGCTACTGCAGACGCTTACGGCCGTGTTGTAACGGACGGTCCTCGGCAATGCCGGTCAGCGATCGATAGTGGGGACCTTCGCTGCGTGGTACTTGAAGAGGTTGCGTGGCTGGGGTGGCACATAGGGATTCAATGGGCTAATTGTCAACCTGTTTGTTTTAGATCTCGTAATAATGTGGAGATTGCTAGTCTCATCTCAAGCCGCACAAATACATTTTCAAGGACCATGAGCAAAATAATACTCGATGCTGTGACTACCACCTCCCCAAAAATCCTATAGCAGACAATTAATGGCAAACATAAATCCCTATAAAGTTTTGTCAAGGAGGTTTGGGATCTTTGTATGATAATCATCGTCTACATTTGAGAGATATTCCGCAAGGATCGCAACGTCAAGGAAAGCACTGAGTAAGCGCCTTGCGAATGAAATTTAGGAACTAGGGGTGCAGCACACAAAATCCATCCAAGATGGCTCCGCCGAGCTGATTATCATAAAGTGTGTACCCACAACTTTTTTTTAATAAGGGGTCTTTGGAGGCTAATTAACTGATACATTGTAGAACAAGTGAAGCTTAAGACAACCTGGGGGTTCACTCTTCAATTTGGTATGTAATTTGGACCATATCTGGCTTTAAATGTGGCCCTATTTGGCTGTGGAAGTGGAGGGGTCCATCCCAAAATCCTTGCAGAAATTCGGCTTGGACGGCTACACATTTTGGGGGTGTTTTTTTCTGAGGGTAATTAGCAAAAAATCTAATCGGCTAAGAGCACTAAATTTCAAAAGAATCTGAGAGATGAAGGTCCAAACTACAATTTTAAGTATAGCTACAAGAACTGAGAGACTTTTGGGCATGGGATAATTGACTTTGAAAGTGAGTGTTTTTGTACAGTGTTCAATGGGAGCTCTATTTAGTGTTCTGCACCCCTAGTCCACTGCATAATAGATTAGCGCCCTCTTGCGATACAATACGTAGAACGAATCTACGATTTGCCTAGTCTGGTTCCCGTCCCCTACATGGTCTCCAGACGGGAACCAGCCTATGATTTGCCTGAATGTCTCCCTCTCTTGTTCACATTTAGGTAAGTGGTTGTCTTAGTTCATTAGGTCGCTTAAAAATACCAAAAATCACCAGCAATGATATATTGTATCTATTGGGGAAAATTAAATGACCCTAAAATTGTCATTATTAGTTGTGGGCTTCGCAGAATTAATTTTGTAAGGACAATGGTTAGGATTTTTTTATATAACTATTTAAAACTTTTAATATTTAAAACTCGAGACAGATGAAAATGCTATTTTTAGAAATTGACTGGTTTGTCAGAGTAGGAATTCTTCACAGAAGTGAAGACAGAAAAAGCAACTGCGCATGTCTGTCTACTATGACGTCATCGAGCGACCGAATGATCTCTTAGCACTTCTAGATCTAGTTTTGATCTCTACAGACTGTAATACTAGATTATTATGCAAATATGTTGCAAACTAATTACTGACTAAAATGACCAAAATGCAAATAATTATCAGAGAATAGGAGGGCCAGACGTTTCGATCCTAGCAGAACCTTTCTCCAAGGTTGTAAAACTGTTGGGAAAATGTAGTTAGTTAAGGCAATTCCGACGAAGTGATCAAGTAAACATGTCTGAGCTGTGAAAGGCAAAACGTGCATTTTGTAGCGAGACTCGAGTTTTACCCGTTCGTCTGATCTCTTCTGACACCCGTCTCTCGATAAAGGAAAAGGGTTGCATTGGGGCAAGCACAGCGTACAAGGTTACCTCCAACTGAAAAATAACCTGAGGAAAGTAAGCTACCCGCTGTGTGTGGAATGTTGCCTACAGTGGGCCAATTGAGCTGGCTCAATGGGATGCCTTGGGCGTACATTGGGTAATTCAATGGGCAAATTTACCAAAGCAAATGGACAGATTGAGTTCGTGCAAGGTTGTAACTGTTGATATATTTCAGTCGCCAATTTATGAACAAAACGTCACACAACAATGCTGCGGTCTCTGTAAGTATCTGCTAGTTTAGTTCCGGATGTACAGTGGCTTTTATAATATGATTTATGAAGTTTATGTCCCACGCTATATTATGGTGAAACGATATAATGAAAGAATATTAAATGTAAGTGGTAAGTGCATCCGGTTTCTAATCTAAATCAATCAGACACGGCTGAGAATGCACTTTTGGTTGGTACGGAAACACCATTTACAAAGAGTAAACATTTACCCTTTCACAATCACTCTAAAAACAAAATCACTTTCAGATTATGATATGCAAATGCAATCCTGGCAACTTCCGTAAACATTTTGATTGGATGAGATGAAACCATATTTTCTTCTTAAACTAATTAGGTCCCCATGCATGACGTCACATGGTCCAATCAAAACTTCAATCCTCAAATAAATATTATTTTGCTTGATAACTCACTCACAACAATGAACTAGCATGAAACAACGATTTGGCAATACATGTATAACAGTGAACTCACACAGAAACCAATACTTACAATACTGTACTACAGAATCCAAATAAGATAGTTTTGGGATTATAATTATTCTTAACGATACAGAAAGATATACTGTATAAATCTTTGTACATAGAGTTGGTTGTAAACAAAAAACAGACCTTGGAAAGTCAATTTGTTTCTCGTCAGTCTTTCCTACACAAGTCTTCGATATGCAAATTACAGCCATCATGATTACAACGACTTCAAACCAACTGAAAGGGCATTTTTAAACAAGACTAATAATAGGTGTTACAGAGACGAATACAGAGCTACAAAGAGTTAGCATTGGCAGCGAAGACCATGGACAAAGCCTCGCTTGCTTTGAAATAAATAATCTGACGAGTGACTTAATTCGAGGAATGACTTTGTCATACGGTCTGGATTGGACAGAACGGAATGTGATCTCCATGAGTACTCTCACAGGCTGACATGACCCAGCTATAGAGGGCGCTATGATAAAGCTAGACAGCTAAATAAGGCCTTTTTCGAAATGAAGGCTTAGGCTCGGGCTCAGGCTTCGTCTCCGTCTGACAAAACCCGAAAATCGGTTGTGGTTTATTTCCGAATTTGAAGGTTTGTTGGCTTGATAGTTACAAGGTATTCACCAAGAAACTGGGGGCCAATCGCTTGTTTCTAGATGCCTGTGATTTTATAACGAGTAAATATGACCGAAGTCTATTAAAGCCCGAACATAAGCCTTCGAAAACAACGTTAGCGTCCATGGGGAGCCTGGGTTGACCTTGAATGACCTCCGAAGATGGCGTCGGAAGGGCGCCCTCATCAGCCCTGTCTCTTGAATTTGCATTGACTTTACACAAATACTGGTTTCATTATAAGCCTCTTCTTTAGACTTTTCAAGCCAAAGATTTGTCTGGGGTTAGTCTTGTTATTAATGTGTTGTTTTCTTCTTCAAACCAGTGTCTCTGTCTGAAACTGGCTATGTTCTGAGTCGTCCTGGCTATGTAACGAGCTAAGTCCGGTATCGGAACTAGAATCGTTATCAAGTGGTACTCCATTCTTGAGTTTAGTCGGCTCATCGGGACTCATGCATATGCCACTGTCGTGACCATCGTCTACTTTCGATTCCACTTGATCGACAGTTTCGACGTATTCGGTTTCAGCCTCCTCATTCGGGGTTTTCACACTGGCTGGGTCTGTGTCTTCGACGCAGGGCTCGTCCAATGGCGAGCTGGTTTCTAGACGCTCCAGTTCGTTCACCAGAATTTCCAACCAATGGTGCTTGTCGTTATAAAGGGTTTCGGCTGAGGCCAGACGATGGTGCATGGTCGTGATCTCTGACTTCTGTGCGATGCAAACGTCCGTGTACCATTCCAACTGCGCCCGCACCAGACCAATTTCTCGCTGGTGGTCTGCGTTGTTGGTGTCCGGCGAAACGTAAGTACGCGCCACAAACTCATCGTACGTTAACGGCTGGTCATCTGTGACCTTTGCACCATTAGCTGGGTCAGAGGTCAGGGAATCGTCGTTGATGTTGAGTCTTTTGCGCTCAATGGTTTCAGTCAGCTCAGCAATTGTGTCTTTCTTGGTCGTCAATTTAGACTCTACGTCCAGAAGGTTTTCGTACAGTGAGATGTATGTCTCTAAATCTGAGCACCCATTGGACACCAGTTCGCATAAATTATCATCGGTATCCTCTGATTGGCTGGTATCGCGTTCCAGTCTGGATAGATACGCGTCTTGTACGTAGTTTTTTCCTTTCTTCTCCACTCTCAGCATGTGAGCCTTCGTCTCATAGAACTCGATCTCAGAGTCGATTTCGTGAATCTTCTCCAGTAAATCCTGCAACCGTTTGCTCTGCTCCACCACGGTCTGCACCAACGTCTCCAGATCTTCCTTGGAACCTTTTCGATTCCGATTACTCGATTCCGGGTATCGATTCTTATGTCGGGTACCCGAGGAATCGGCTCCACTCCGGTGGGTCTTGGTCTTGACCCGTAGCGGTCTGACCGTACCACTCCGAACCTTCTTATTCTCCACCGATATGGGACCTTTCTTGGGTGGTGTCTTGGGCCCGGGTTTAGCAGAGTCTTGGCCGATCAGTTCCCCTCCAATCTGATCAGGGTGTGGCTCCCCCGAGGTCGATCTTTTCAGAGTAAACCTCACGTTCTTCTGTTCGTGGTCCCATGCTTTCCAAAGTTTGCAGAGCCTGGTTCGAGGACTGATGACTCGCTCGCAACCACGCCAGCGCTCGTAGAGGGCGAAGCAACTGCTGTAGCTCTGCAGGACATGATCGGACTTGAGATGGTCTTTCAGGAGCAGCGTGATCACATCCTGACAGGTGGTTGATCGTGCCAGGCCAGAGACGCGTTTCTTGGTGCCGTTCACCCAGACGATTATTTCAGTCATCTTGAGACAGAGGCTAGAAGGCTGATGACGTCACAAATCATTGTCTGCGGGAATGGAAGGAAATGGAAGGAATTTGAGATGAGTCAAATCGCTTTGTATCAAGTATTGTCTGGCAATTCATTGGTCTTGACATAATTATAGAACTATGGTTTGCCTTTCACGATGTCATTATAAGGAGTGTATGGTAAGTGCTCTGATCACCAGCTCACGAATCAATGCAGGGCAGGATGTGAGAGATGTAACGCCTCTAGATCGTGCTATCTCTGCCTGTATTGCAGATGTTCTATCGCAGGTATAATCATTAATTAAGTTGACTCAGCTTCTCTTGACTTGATTGAGATGCGGGTATCAATTGGGTGGTTTTTAATTATATGGAGATCAAAACCGATGTTGGGAGGAAATGGTGTTAGAAATTATGTCACAATTGGTGTTAGAAATGACGTCACAATTGGTGTTAGAAATGACGTCACAATTGGTGTTAGAAATTATGTCACAATTGGTGTTAGAAATGACGTCACAATTGGTGTTAGAAATGACGTCACAATTGGTGTTTGAAATGACGTCGTGACAGCATTAGCCGATCGTAAACAAAATGTTCACTTACTGTAGCAATAGCTAGGCTTGGACACTGGTGTTGTCATGAAGTTATTTGAATTAGTTATGCTGCTGCACCCTTAAGTGGCCTGATCGTAACTTTGCGATTGACAAAAATGTTTGTCCACAAAGACGCAGAAGTCGCTGGAATGACGTCATAATGATATCCCAATGACGCAATCATTATCGATGCTAGAGGTTTTTCATATGACGTCACTTGACCGCCAAAGGCTAATTAGCATATCCACAGGAGCGTCCAAATACGCGGACGCGCATGCAAATATCGAATCTGAGTAGTTCCATTGGACATTGATGACTCGAAGACGCGCGCGTTCCGCGTACACCCGCGTGAATTGGACGCTGACCGTCAAAAAGCACGTGACTGAAAAACCTGTATACAACGTTGAAACGTAGTGACGCACTGAATTCAAATCTGAACGATTGGCTATGGGTTGACAGCCAGCACACAGGAACGTTATTGGTTTAAAGACCGTAACCAATAGGGATCCTTAGGTACCAAGCCCATAATAAAACACTTGGACGTATCTGAAGGAGATTACTTTGTTTGTAGGCTAGGCATGCACGGGTGTACACAGCCTACCCAGGTACCTACTCGTGCATATTGACACTGTTCAATGGACACTGGACATTTATAATCACTTCATAGGAACCGCCACAAACATTGTTCCAGGCTTCGCTCAAACAATTTCATTCTCAGCTTCATCGATACAAATTTGATCAATACAGGATCAGCTTGGTGTAATCGGGTTATTTTTGGACGAGAACACGATGTTTATTTACAAGACTTTTGTGTATTTCACACGTTGTCGTGAGTGATTCTGCTAGGCAACATTGTTGACAATCTCTTTGACAATAAAAAAAGAAATGTCGAAAGACGTACAAGCTTCATCTTTAGGTAACAGGGTTTTTTATCCGACTATCTTTTTCTCACGAGTGTTTCGATTTTTTCAGAAGTATTGGTCTATTCTATTTTATTATTTTGCACTTTATTTATTCTGTCTTTGAGAAATGTCTTGTTGGGATCAAAACGTCGAGTCCTTCAATGTTTTTTTTTTATCTCGCTGGTCATTCCAACGGACATTTTTGTGACATATTAAGGTCAAAGGTTATGGGTAGGCCTTGTGAGATTTTTATACGATTCTTGTGATTCCACTATGGGTATTTCAATTAGCTAAATATTTCTATCGATTTGTTGATACATGTATTTAAATCAGCTGCACACCTTTTTATATGAGTGAATCTCACTCCTCTACCTTTGTGCTGTCGTTTCAAATTAAATATCAATTAATATCTTGAAGAAGTATGTCATAAAAGAGGTTGATTTGATAAGAACCAGGTGTGGTATTTCCTCTAACCCCCTACTGGTGTGAATGAAAGACTTGTTGGTTCTGCAAGGGTCAGAAGGGGATGAATATTTTGGAAATATTACCAAAATACCCCGTGGGTTGTCCAGTAAACCCTTAGTGGTGACGCTCTCTGGAGACGCTGGGGATATCTATCCTGGTGAGCCTTGAAGGTTTGCATTGGAGGAAATACAAAGTGGAAGGTTTGCGGTGACACCATGTAGCTCTTCTCTTTCAAGAAGGAGTGTGCCTCTGAAAAGAGCTGCTTACTCTTATTTTGGGCCTCTCGAATCCATATTTCTTTCACTGGAGGCAAGAGTGATTACGGTCTGGGGAAAAAGATACTAATGATCTCAGCTGATGTCGACCCTAGTGTTTTTGTTTGTCCTGGAGATACAGACATCTGGAACTTCACTGAAGGACCAAGGAAGTTTTGATTTGTTAAATCCAAGCTGTGCAAACAAGGAACAATCACAATACGCAAACCATCAACAGATGCAACAGTTGGTTATTCGAATTCCTTCGTCAATATTCTGGCAATACTTGGGCCATGTGTGAAACAGGCGTCTAGAGCTAGGTCTAGGTCTCCCCCTATTGGAAATACATGGAGATGCGAAGACAATAGCCCTAGCCGTAGCTCTGGAAGCCCGTTTCGGACACGACGATAGTAAGAGGCGAATGATAGAAGGTGGAGAATTCTGTGGAACCATAAGCAAGGGCACTCTATGGTGGACCAGAGCAGAGAGTTACTAGGTTACAGGAAGATGTAGGTTAGCGGGTCGTCATGACGACCGGAGCTAACCGGCCAGAACATCTCACCGGTTCTTTTCAGAAGGGTTGAACATTCATTGACAAGATTGAAAGATCTAGAACAGAACGACTCAAAGACCAGGGGTAAAACGATCGTGTAAAAGATAAATTGATAGAATTCTTGTCTAGACAGTGCAATTTATCATGTCTGTATACATGAGCATCTACTCTCAGAAACACGCACCCAAGAAGTATCGATTGTACACAAAGCCTATGATTGTTCACATACCACCCATTTGTTAGGGATACACCACCCATTTTGTTAGGGATACACCACCCATTTTGTTAGGGATACACCACCCATTTGTTAGGGATACATCACCCAATTTGTTAGGGATACACCACCCATTTGTTAGGGATACACCACCCATTTGTTAGGGATACATCACCCATTTGTTAGGGATACACCACCCATTTGTTAGGGATACACCACCCATTTTGTTAGGGATGCACCACCCATTTTGTTAGGGATACACCACCCATTTTGTTAGGGATACAAAGCTTCACTTCCTCATGTAATCGATTCCTTTTGAAGTAATTGTTGAGTACAAAGTGTTCCCTCTGGGTTTTGTGAGTCAACTTCATCTAATATTTATGAGTAAATATCGATTCACATTCCCAAGCGTTGTCTGACCTTGAAAGTGCAAAGCCTGCTTCTAGCACACCAAAATACCATCAGGTTTTATTTATGATACCCTGACATTCAGAGCTTTCCTTCCCCTGAGTGTCTGTGTATGTCCTTATCACTTTGCCTTTGCCTTTGAGAAAGGTCCTGCCAAGGATTGAAACGTTAGGCCATCTAACTTTAAAGATTGAGGTTTGTAGGATTAATCTGACAATAAGACAACTCAGGTGAAGAGCTCATGGAGTTGTTGGTTGATCCGTGTGGTTTCATGTGTAGTGTAGACAGTTGCAGTTGTGGTGTCTGCGGTTGTACGCTATGGTTTTAGGCTGTGGTTGTATGCAGTGGTTGTATGCAGTGGTTGTATGCAGTGGTTGTAGGCTATGGTTGTATTCTGTGGTTGTAGGATGTGGTTGTAGGCGTGGTTGTATGCAGTGATTGTAGGCTGTGGTTGAACGCCTGTAGCTGAACTGGTGGCCTTGATGGTTAATATGTGACCTGGCACAACGACATGAGGAATATCCCACCAAAACACTTTTCGAGTAAACAACGCCTGAAGTTAAAATATCTTCACAATTCGATTAAAAATAAAAAGATTTTTTTTGTATTTTCAGAAATTGTAAGTATTAGAGGATATTATATTGAAAAAACAACATTCCCGTTGCCAAGGGGTTTTGATTTCTGTAACACTTGATTGAGGGCGTACGTGTGCTACACTCACTGACTGAGCTCCGCGTTCGGACGATAAACTTCAACGCTGTTTTTCTCGAAAAGTGTTTTCCGTTACTCGGCGTCTTTCTCGCACTGTTTTTACTTCATAAATCTTTACCGCATGGAATTTTTTTGATATCATTTGAAAGCTAATGGAATACTCTTTCACATCATTAGAAAATCTCAAAATCTAAAAAGTGGGGGTTATTCCTCATTATGCTGTGCCGGGTCACATATGTTGATGGGTTGCCCGGTCGGTCGTGTTTCTGAAATTATAGCTCGGTTTTTCACTTTCTAAATCGATCAATGTTGTTTAGTTTTTGAGAAAATTAATGGCCTTCTTGAACCGGCAGGCCCATATATTTCTGGAATTCTGCAAGTGTGACACTAGGAGTCTTCGTTAATATTTCTAGAAAAATAAATTCAGTCACTTTTACACTAAACTCCCCAGCAGCCCAAATCTTCCATCCCCTCGTAGATATTGAACACCACTGCGCTACTGCATGGTTGACCTCGTCAACGTCTAGTTTGAAGTAGTTCTCTTATCTGTCTTTTTTTATGAGGTATTTCACAAACCAAAAAGATACGGACACTACTGTACTTCACAATGCTGGTTTTGAAATTGACCATTGTAAACCGTGAATCATTGTCAGAGCTTATGACACCTGTCATGTACATCCTCCGGGCTATCATAAGGTCTGGGTTAAAACACAACAGATTCATTCCTACCCATCACAACCGAACCGCCACAAATTACCCCACTGTAGTCCCAGACGATTACCATGGCCATCACAAAAGTCACAATTCAGGGCCAATGTAACTCACCACAATCTTTTAAATCATTACAAAAAAAGTAGGTTGTAGACATCCTGCCATCCGGCCTTCAACTTCATCACAATCTTCACAAAATCTTCTCACTGACAACACCAATAACGCCATGAAAACCATTGTTTGTTTAATCATGGAGCTATAGATAGCCCCATGAGATAACTAACAGTAGAAACCCAAGAGATGATAAAACCTCTGACAAACTTACCGCTCCCCTTTGCTATGTTGTTGCTGGGTTGTGTACAAATAAATAGAGGCGAGTCACACGCTGGAACACAAGCAGTACCGCACACATTCATATCTCCCTCGGGCAAAGAATGAAAGAGTGCACTGACAGCTAGAGGCAGAGACCATGCGATGGCCTCCACAAAAGACTGGGGTATGTTTCAAGTAACTTCCAAGTAATGCAATCCGTCAGTGATCCGCCCATAGGATCGATACGACACGACCGTCACACAAACGACTAGCAGGCCATCTACCCTGAACAAGGCACCACAACGCGCAGGCGCACAACCAACGCGCTTCGATTGGCGCGCAAAGTCACGTGGCTCTGCGGAATCGATTCTGATTGGTTGTCGGGCTGAAGGCAGGATCGTGTCGGGATTAATTCCTTTAATCGGATTTTGGTGCCTTATTAAAGGTGAAGTGGTGTGGAGAATTGGATCAGACTGAGTGGAAAGGTGGCACACTCGACATATCCCATGCTTGAGGGATATTTGGGTATTGTTGAAAGAGACAAAGATGGGAGGGTTTGAGGCTGAATTAAGACCATCTGCAGGTGTTTAAGACCGTCAATAAGGAGTTTAGTAACACCTCGCTGTACGACTTATCTCATTTACAGATGATCTGGTTAAATGTGCCTCTTAAGGTGACAAATCTCTCATCCTACATACGGAGTGTTTGATAGCTCGTTTTCAGAACCAGATCATCAGTGGGAAACCTTACGGTCATCCAAATTGCCTCGCCATCTTACTCTTATAAAAAGCTATTAAGCTATCATAGCTTAATCACACTCATCATATGGAGTTGGTCATTACGGTAGATTAGATCGATGATTAGGTCGACAATTTGCTGTCTGCAATTCACCGATAACAAGACACGAAGCGGCAATATATTATACAAGATGGAGGCTGCATTTGATTGAAACTGAGAAAATAGCCTCTGGTGTGAAAACAGAGTTTTGTAGTATAGGCTTCCGGACAAAACGTAGATTTGGGAGAATGATTAACCTAAAGCCAGGCATAAGCTCTGGCCTTGTTGGCGAGACATGGCTTGTGAAATGGTTGTACGGGCCTGGTCAGATTTCACGAGTACAAGAATACAAGGATTTCCTTGCTATATGGTGCAGGCATACCTTAGTCTGCAGTCGGATATTTGTTGCTTGGGAGAATCTTGGAGGTACGTCACAAAGCGAGGAATATCACCATTCACCAGCTTCACCGTGTGCTGTATAATTGTGGTGATGCTTGTTATAATGGTGATCATCGTGGTGAGTGATGTGGTGGGTTATGGTGGGTTATGGTGGAAGAAGATGGTGGAGGAATTCACCACTGCGTAGTTCAGATTCCTTTCGGGTATTGTTTGTTTTTGCTTCAAAGATTTGCTAATGGGAGTTGAAAAGCTCTTTAACTGTCCCTGAAAATGACTGTTGGTTTAGCCTTGGGCAATTGTTAAGTCACGTGGTTCTTACCTTGAACCACTGCCCTAGCCTGGTTTATGCAGAGGGCATACAAGATAGCAGGCAAGAGAATCAACATGGGTAGGCAAAGGCTAGGTTAGCCGAGTCTTTAACGGTCCCACAGAGGCTTATATCATGACAACGCAATTAATAAACTTACGGACTTGCGGGGACAGTGGAATCCTGACTCAAGTTTGCTTAGGGGGACGAGGGTGTGTTTATCTTTGAAATTAAAAGGGGCGGTCCTCTTTTGACGATAATTCAGCGACAATAGATTCATTGTTGTCAGTCACCGTAGCCTTTGTCAGCTCGGTCAATAAAAGCGACTGTTCGATGTTAGTTTCTGCAGAGCCATTTACAGCTTCGTCAGAATTGAACGAGTGAAGGTATTATTACACACACGTTCGTTCAACGTATTCCGGTTTCGTTAATCGACAAGTTTCTGACTTCGGAGCAAATTTCCCTCTTCCAAAATGATGGCCAACAAGTGCAGTGTTTGTCGCGGTGAACGATTGCCAATTTTGCCACCACCCTTCAGTCAACAAAGCAAGTGATGGGTTAAGGTCAGTCTTGTTTGTACAGGATAGATTTATCCATGGTAACAGGGTGATGAAAGCCTACAATTCCCCAGCCTATTTTGATATCGTCTGCTGTGTACAGGTGCTGTTGACCTATGCAGCAGGTGCATGTACGAAGGACAACTGGAATTGGAAAGAAACGTCAACTGTTTAAAGAGAGAGGGAACAGAAATATCCTCATCTTATGATCTTAATAACATCAGATTGAGAATGATCATGTGTTTTTATTCCTCCATGGAATGATCAAGGTGGCAAATATAGGACATAAATATCCTCATCTTACGATCGTAATAATTAACATCAGATTGAGAAAGATCATGTGTTTTTATTCCTCCATGGAATGATAAAGGTGGCAAATATAAGAAATATTACTCAATCAAGGAACGTGCCATAATACTTCTTGGAATGACATGCCAGCGGTCACGTGCTTTTATTTTCTCAAAGGCTGAAACCATGGAGACCATGTGAGGGATAAATTCAGCTTTAATATTGAGGGCTGGTTTGTACACCACACTTGTTAAATTCACAAACCTACCGTCCAGTCATTCACTTTCCTGGACCTTCAGTTGTAAATCTCATTCACTTTTTAAGAAAGACTTCATTGATAAATAAAGACAAATGGCCATCGGTAGAACCTGCCCACCAGATCTTCTATACCATTGCTATTTGGGGTTTTCGTTTGTTTCCCTTTTCCTGATATAGAGAGGTGTTTCTCCACAAACGAAACGATCCTTTTTCCGAGGTTTTTTTTTTTTTTCAAAATTGTCTCGCGGGATTTCTGGGAACGCCTCCTGACAGACATTTCGTCTGAATCCATCTTTTTACCCAGAACTTTCCCTTTATTCTCAGAGGTCTTGAATATAGGGGTTTGGGCTGGCATTCTGTCAGCCCGCAGCCTTGAAGTCCTCCCACCCACACACTTCGTGTCCTGTTTAATATAGATGACCACATCTGTGTACAGTCGTCCGTCACTTGGACGGCACCGCTGTTGACAATCGCCATTAATCCCCGTCACGTGCTGTACCCACAAAACAAACATCAACCCAAAGGTGGTTTGGGCAGATTCAACTGGGTCAATGGATCGGACATGTCAGGTTCTGCCTCACCAGAAGAAAAAAAATCAAGAAAACAGAAGATAGAAAAATGGTACGGAATTGGAAGATAGAGGAATCAGGCTTTATATTCATATCACCACCATCAGTCCCTCATTACGATCGACATCTGCCCTTCAACACTATCACATCGCCACCTTCTTCAAACCATCATCGTAACTCTTATCACCACCACCGTCACATCCACTCAAGTTCTAACCATGAACACAACATGACCACCACCACCATCGCCTCGTTACCACCAGCAACAACAGCACTAGCAACATCAACTGCCATTTTACTCGACAACAACCAAGGCAATATATGACCACAACCTTTGAGCATCTCTTCCGATTCCTCCATACCAAAACCAAAGGTTGCCGGAGATAGAAGCCCAACCTCTGCGTGTATCGTCACACCCAGTACTAATTGTCCTTGAGAATCTTGACAGACACTTGGACCAGAAATGGTCGCATTGAGACCCGGCCAGGGGTGAAATCAACGGGACAGATTCCTTGAAGCCGTCTCTTGAGCTCTTTTATAGGATTAATCCCGAGAATGCTGCAGGTCATTCAGAAAAACATCAATAAGTTGACGAGGAAGAAAACAAACTTTCCACCCTTCTTAGTTCGATGAATGGAAGATTCGTGTTTCCTTGACTTTTATAAGTGTGTCCTCAAGCTTTATGAAGACATTTTCTACTCAGACATTAAATCCCCCGTAAAGCTTTTACAAGAAGGTTCTTTTGACAAGCCATGACCGATATCTGATCTTGATCAAGTTAAACAGTTTGATAAATAGACTCTAAGGTTTGCATGATGGAAATACTAAGTGGAAAGTTTGCGGTGACACCATGTAGCACTTCTCTTTCAAGAAGCCGGTAACTCAGATAAGACTTGAAGGGTTTGCATGGTGGAAACACTAAGTGAAAGGTTTGCGGTGACACCATGTAGCACTTCTTTTTCAAGAAGGAGTGTGGCTCTGCCGGAAAAGAGCTACACTCCTTCTTGAAAGAGGAGTGCTACATGGTGTCGCTGCAAAACTTCCTCTAGTATAGGAAGTGTTAATAATGGTATCAAATAAACCCGGATACATGACGAAGCTGAAATCATGATATGAGGGGAAAACAATATCTAACATGGTTGCAATGCCAGCATTCAATAACTTGAATATTAGTAAGTATTTCTATCCACGGAGATCATGTTATGGTTTGACCAAATCAACTACTATGGGGGACTGGTGAGTCGACCCTAGCAGAACATTCGACGAAGGCAGAAATTGTTCATCGCGGAACGGTTCTGAAAGTATCTAAACTCCATTTAACTTTTTTCATAATTTTGTAAAATGGCAAAGACAACTTTGACTGGACTAGTACTTGAATCCGAGCATGTGGCTTTGTGTAGCAGCACTCTTACCATCTGAGCTATCCAGACCTTAGATGGTGGCATCCCAAATAGTCAACTATATAGTCTTTGGCACACCAGTGCTCTTACCATCTGAGCTATCCAGACCTTAGATGGTGGCATCCCAAATAGTCAACTATAGTCTTTGCCTTTGCCGAGCGTCAGTCAGAAGCATTTAACCATTATAACTGCCGTATTTATCAATATACCGTATTATATCTACAGGGAACATTGTATGGATAATATTTCGGATATTCCATTTATGCATTGCTTCGAGTAAGTTTTCCGTGAAATAAAAAAAAAGCTGGATCATCGAGCCATCGTGCAGCACGTCACGAATCAGACTTAAAGACTTCACTCATGATTGGAGTGTGAAGTGTCTTACCGTGATTTATGGAGTGAATGGATCAGTGGGGGTCCATGCAAGGCGGTCAGGAGGAGGAGGAGGAAGAGGAGGAGGTCTCGGGAGAGCTGTCTTCTTGCTGTCAACCGTCTTAGATGTCAAACTGATGAGTGACTACTAGGAGCATATAGGAGCGACCGGCCCACCCCCTGCACAGAACGATACAACAACTGGTTTTCACGATGGCGTGGTAAAAGAGTTGTGTGCAACGACGGCCCTGTCCAGTTGGACAGCAATGACGATTATTGACGGGTGCGATCAAGCCTGAGACATCGACGTCTCCTTGTGAAGCCTCACTCTCAATGAATGGAGCGTGCCCAGATGAATATGTCTTGCAAGGAACTGGAGAGGGAATCGAATCCACGGTGGATGGGAATTGTAGCCAAGAACAAACCGTCTTCTTGAGTAACGAGGACAGATGAAGAATGTAGAAATTCAGTCAAGCGCTAATTTGAAGTCCTTATTATATGCGATAGTGAGTTATCAGCAGGAACTAAACGACACGTAATCTCTGTCGGATGGAAGTAATTAAAGGTATACACTTTTATAGAATCGCAGTAATTTAATTGGAGATTGTATTGGTTGGATTCATCAATAGAAACAAGACATGTGTGCTTAAAGCCCCTACACAACATTGGTCGAAGTCAAAGTATAGCATCCATACGTTGTCTGATCCAACATATGCATGAAATAGCACACCTGTGAAAGTTTCAGCTCAATCCGCCAACCGAGTCTCGAGAAGATCGTGAAAACTGCTTCATTTGTTTCGCGAAAATGCAGCATTCAACGCCGTACTGTTCCGAAAAATAGCTTAGATCTCGGTGAGACGTAAATTATTTCTTTTACTCTTTTCTCCCAAAATACAACATTTTAGGCAGACATATTTCAGTGAGCGGTTTCTACTATAACCATCTTCAAACTGTATAAGTTTCATGTAAATCTGTGAACATTTCTGTTTTTCGATTTTACCAATGTTGTGTAGGGGCTTTAACCCAGTGCGAAGGAAATAATGAAATTCATGTCTGGAAAAACTCATTTGCAGCAAGTGAATATTATATGCACTTGGGACATTGTAAGTTGGATAAGCAGAAATATCAAAGTGCTTAAATACGGACAGCTTTTAGGAATTCCTCGTTAGATTCAGACAGTAGTTATGAAGAGTCTCTCACGGCTCACCTTCAATGGGGCATGTCTGTGAATATAATGAACATTTCTCAAGCAAAACAAGACATTTTCGAATAAAACAAAACAAATCTGAAGACCCCTGTGTCATTATCGGAGAAGATTTTTGCAACCGGAGACTCCCAACAGACGGTAAATCTAGTATTTGCACACGGAAAAACCAACTTATTCTTCGTCAGCATGTTTGTCTAGACAAATTATTTCGTCAGGTTTCTAGAAGCATGGTTTCGGCTGACAACTCGGGATGGATTTACCCCGTGCTAAGATTACCCCCAAAGAGTAGTGGGTTGTTATAAGAGAGGGCAAATTCAGCACGTTATGGCCTAGCGTGCCTCACTTACATGATCCTTGGGGTATTATGGAGTGTTGGTGTAATGTAAGTTTCTATACAGTATGAGTTAAGCTGCTAAACACAATGACATCATGACCTTAGTCTGGACGCCACATCTTCGTGAGGCTAGTCAATTGGCAAGGTAATCTATACCGTACAAGTGTGGAAGCAGTTTCTCCAGACTCGATGGCTGAAACCGATCTGAGTGCAATAAGGAAATCAATTCAATGGAATGTAGTGTGGCTTTGTTTGTTGGGACAGCGAACTAAAGAGATCCAGAAAAGAAATGTTGGAAACTGTTTGCAGGGAAGAATGGCTAGTTAGGGAGCTTAGCGATTTCAATCCTTCAATGACCTTCCGTCTCCTTCCTTCCTCTCTGAATGAGAATGTTGCTGCTAGGATCAGAATCCTGTCTCTGCTAGATCCTAGGATCAACATATCTAAGACCATCCAGGGTTGAAAACGTCAAGAATCGGGCGTTGTAAAAAGCAAAGATCTAGGAGAGATGACGTCACGGAGGCTTTAATTGGTATACTTCGAATCCACAGCAATGTCCATGGCATGATTAAACAAAGGATGTTTGTACTACGCATGGTCTGCGATCACGGAAGGAAGGGATTGGAGCAAAAACATCTCGGCTGCAAATTACAATCAGATAAACCCAGAATAAAAACTGACCCATGGTTGTGGTTGGGTTCGAATTTTAATTAGAGGGTAGTCCCTACATGACTGCGGTTGAGCCGTGACCTCAGACGGGGTCAGAGTGGGTCCGTGGAGGGAGGAATTGGGGTTATAAGGGTGACAAACGACCCTCCTATCCCTAGGTAGTATGGAGGAATGGGTCACTGACATCAATGCCCTACTAAAGGGATCAGAGACAAGGTCACTGTTTTTTCCCCTCAAAATGTTGAATTTGGGGAAAACCGAATTCCGGCAATTTGTCTCAAACCGGATGGTCCACACGTGTCAGTTGATGTCGATAGTTTCCATGGCAACTATCGTAATGACGATATCATATCCCGTTATGACCCTAAATGGTCATTTTCAGTAAGGTCAGGGAGCAGGGTATACAGTGAGGTCATCTAATTGTATAGATGTGTAATTTTAAAAACCACTTTGATTGAAAAGATAATATTTAATTCCTGGACATTTGCAAACTCATCATGCTGCACCGATGCAGATGTTATGCCCTCTGCCTGGTCTAGATTGGTACATTGCTGGACGTTATAATACTGAGCAGTCTACAAAACGTGTGCATTACTTCAAGCCATGAATTCCTGACGGCAGACAGAGTACACACTTCGTGAAACGTTGAGTTACCGGCTCTTTTCAAAAGTCAAAAGACACTCCCAAATATAGAGCTCCGTACCTCAGAAATTATGGAATGTGGAGTTGAACGATTGACTTCGTAACCCTAAATCTCTCCATTGTGGACAAGGAATGTGCGACCTCAACTTGACTGACTCCTTTCACCGTGCAAATCGTCAAATCTATTATATCAATTCGAATTTAAATTTCCCAGCAAGATTACCTTGTCGTTGTTTCCTCTGAATGAATCGCTGCGATATCGAATCACAATTAAATAATTGAAAAATGGAACAGGTGCCTGATTGTGAGATGCAAGGAACTACAGGACAAGGAACTGAGAGCCTTGTGCAGACCGACAGGTGATTGGTGGGTGCTGGATTCTGATCAGCCCCTACTCTTGCAATTAGTGCATTACTGAGTGAAGGGATTGCGATCGACGAAGGAAATGCCTGCCTACTCCACCCAAGGGCTGGCCAACCCAATCTGTGTTTGGATTAGGGACGGTGAGAATTGTGGCAGGTGCGATATTTCTCTGTCTGTGTTGATGAATGGCTGAAGCCAGTCTGGCTATAACCTCTCTGACCTTTGACGGGAAAATAGCCAAAATGCGGGCCTTCCAAGCGGGTGACCTCGTCAAATCAATACAATAGAGTCAATTATGTGTGGACAAAATAAGCTGGGAATGGCCATGTTTGTTTGACGGAAATTGACAGAAAACTTAATTTGATGCTTCGACAATTTGAGACAAATGTTGAAGAATCAAAACCACATTCAGAAAAAAAATTGCTCAACGGAAAATCAGGTTGTCATCCAGAATACTGAGTGAACTAAGGCTAAGCATTCAAGGTAGGAGTTGTAAAACGCAGCAAAAATCACATGGAAATGTTTCCCTATGGGTAGTATTTTCCTCCTAAACTTAAGCTAGTCATTAAGCATAATGGGCCCCGGGGCACTGTTACGATGAGTTTTGTAAAAAAACCGAATACTGGTTGGATTAAACACACCCTTATTATGCATCGTAACTAATCTTACGATTGATTTTAACCCGTCGGAAGTAATGCGTGATTATGGTTTCTGTGCATCGCTCATCGTCTAATGCACTATCGTAAGTTACGATGATTTTGATAAGATCGCCGAATGGTCTTGATCTCTAATATCACCGTGGGTCGTTCCTCGCCGCTTACCAGTTACCTTTGCCTGGTACCCGTGCTATACGGCATTGGAGCCAGTTAAAGTAAGTGCATCTCCGGTTACCAGCTATAGGTTTGCTTGGTACCCGTGCTATCCGGCATGGGAGCCATAATTATTAGGTTACCAGCTAGCTTCGATTGGTACCCGTGCTATCCGGCATTGGAGCCAGTCAAAGTAAGTACATCGCCGGTTACCAGCTAGCTTTGCATGGTACCCGTGTTATCCGGCAAGGTGGAGCCAGTCAAAGTAAGTACATCGCCGGTTACCAGCTAGCTTTGCATGGTACCCGTGTTATCCGGCAATGAGGAGCCAGTCAAAGTAAGTACATCGCCGGTTACCAGCTAGCTTTGCATGGTACCCGTGTTATCCGGCAATGTGGAGCCAGTCAAAGTAAGTACATCGCCGGTTATCAGCTAGCTTTGCATGGTACCCGTGTTATCCGGCAATGTGGAGCCAGTCAAGGTAAGTACATCGCCGGTTACCAGCTAGCTTTGCATGGTACCCGTGTTATCCGGCAAGGTGGAGCCAGTCAAAGTAAGTACATCGCCGGTTACCAGCTAGCTTTGCATGGTACCCGTGTTATCCGGCAAGGTGGAGCCAGTCAAAGTAAGTACATCGCCGGTTACCAGCTAGCTTTGCATAGTACCCGTGTTATCCGGCAAGGTGGAGCCAGTCAAAGTAAGTACATCGCCGGTTACCAGCTAGCTTTGCATGGTACCCGTGTTATCCGGCAAGGTGGAGCCAGTCAAAGTAAGTACATCGCCGGTTACCAGCTAGCTTTGCATAGTACCCGTGTTATCCGGCAAGGTGGAGCCAGTCAAAGTAAGTACATCGCCGGTTACCAGCTAGCTTTGCATGGTACCCGTGTTATCCGGCAAGGTGGAGCCAGTCAAAGTAAGTACATCGCCGGTTACCAGCTAGCTTTGCATGGTACCCGTGTTATCCGGCAATGTGGAGCCAGTCAGAGCGAGATGGATTTGAGGCCAATTACAGCGACTGATGTATGTTAGCGAGTGAGCGTGTGGACAGAACCTCTCGGGTCTCCCCTGAGAGCCTTACTGCTCTCAATAGATCCTAGAATAGATCCTAGAATGTCTTTGTCAGAAGCTGCCGTCAATCTGAGCCTTTGTGGCTGCTCTACTGGTCTCTCTTGGTCTGAGCTCATCTTGGCAAGTCAAATCCCGTGTAAATGGTTTCCTAAGAAAGGAGACAGGGAGGTTGCACACATAGGGGCGTTGTGGTTGACTCTGAGGGCACTGTGTACACGCTATCCGACTCGCTATCCGATTACTTTCTTGGTTGCTTCGCCATCATCACCAGACACAAATCCCTCCAATTTACTCCCAGGATTCTGGAATCCATTCAACACTTTCCCTTCACTTCAGACTTAGGTCCCTGATTCAAACAATTCACCTTCAAGTGAAATCTGAAATCTGAGGAACAGGGCTGGCCTATTGTTTTTCTATGTGAATTGCAAGAACTTCTTGTTTCCGCAATTTCATCATATAATTGAGAAATGTTGCAATGTTTTGCTGACTTTTCTGACTTGAACTAAACCTTTGAGAGTCTGGTAGTTGCTCCTATAGCGGGATCTTTGACAACCTCGATTGGAAAGAGTAATGACAAAATGTCATGTATGCATGTATATCTTATGCACATGCACAGATCAACAGCCGAGTCTGACTAGGTGCTTTTTTTCAGGTAAATCTTGGCACATTTTGAATGTTGTTCCCCAACGAGCTCCGAGCACAAAAAGGCTGCTTTTCCTGCACACTCAAAGGTTAATCCTTCACCCCTCTCGTCCTAATCCCGGACCCATTAATTTCTTTCCAGTCGTTTGCCTCGATTTGCTGTCCTTTTCACTGAAAAGAGACCACCTAGGGTTTGGCTGAGGATTATAAGACTAATCAAGATGGATTGTCCAGCTTTTCTCTACCCTCATCATTTTTTAAAAGTTCCTGCAGAAATCAGAGTGTACCATTTGGTTAACCAAGAACCTTACTCAGCAAATGTCTTCCATAAAAACGTTGTGGTTGTTATGGTTTTATATTCAAGGATTGGTCTACAAAGCACATTCAAGGATGGTTTGCAAAGCATAAAAACAACATAAGTTCAGAATCATTTTGAAAAAAAAGTGTCATCAACAATATGGAAATAAATACCGGGTTTTTAAGAAATCGTGAATGTAATTTAGCCACGTTACTGTATGTGTTTTGTAGTAAGTATGTGCGGTTATTTCTTTATAGAAATGCTACGTGCTGCGGGCAATATTTTCGCTTGTAACATAATCTAAAGGCGCCGCTCTTGTCATTGTACTCATGAATTTGATAAATTAGCTAGAAAAACGAAAGGACGTCCTGCAAGAGATCAAAAACGTCAGGCCCTCCACATTTTTGTACTGTGAAAAAAATGGTAGAGGGTTCTCAATACGGACGTGCCCACAACAAAGACGTTTAGAAATGGTGGGTGGATTTTGCAGTCGTTAAACAGAAGCATTGTGAGCAACGGGGAACGAATTGAACTCACGAAACTAAAACTGGTCAAAGACAAGTATGCACCCAAGAACGGAACTAGAACACACTGACAATAAATATGTCCGCTGACAGGCAAGGGATGAAGCCTGTGATATCATTTCAGAAAATACGATGCTTTAAAAGAACCGATCCACAGTTCACTATTACAAACTCATGACGGATTTAAACCCAAATGAAATTCTCAAATTTCAGAGGACTTGAGGTTTGGATCCCAGCCGGAGGAAGGGTTCTCAGGGGTCCTGCTAGGATCGAAACGTCGGGCCCTCTAGTGGAGACTTGGAAGTCAATCATGTACCCTTGCCTGGATGGTGTCTATGTGACTTTGTCGTTAACAGATACTAGGTTGTCTAAGAACCCTTTCAACTGACTGGAAGAGTGGACGAGTGTCTACAAATATCGATCGGTGAAAGTTCATCCGTGTACGACAGCTCCACACAATCCTGTTTAGTTGTTGACTCAGTGGGGGACGGGCTCGATCGTGAGCCAACTTGACGGACTCCACGGACAACATTGACGGCTGTCAGCCCGTATCGATCCAGGCAAAGTCGTTCTTGCCTTACTTAACAAATCACTCTAAATGACGTCGCACCATCACTCATTATCTCGGTGGGAGATCTGCAAGTACAAAGTGCGGGGATAATCCCGTCTCCGCCCTCTATTGACCCATTCTTGCCAAGTCAAAAGGTGCCTGAACCATTTTTTTCCTGGTCCCAAAGAGGCTGTTTGAGAGGGATTAAGAGGGATTAAGAGGGATTAAGAAGGACCAGGCAGTGTGGAGGAAGACAAGAGTTTACCAGAAGTCCAAGACACTTAATCAGACTTGTTCAAATTATACCTCCAAGAGCAAGGTTGGAGTACAAACTCACGGACAAGAAAGGAAGGAATAGGTTGCAAATTAACTGCAATGAGCAAAATTATAATCTCCAAAATGTAGATGGTCCGATCTTTGGATCTTGGGAGATCTTTCCTTCCTTTGCCAAAGGTCATTCTACATTTTGGAGAACTTCTTTTAAGAATCGAATCCTCTATGATATTTTTAGTAAAAGTAATAATTGCTGTGGTTTTCTTTAGATTCCCGGTATAGTCATTACAAACGACAAATAGTCATTACAAATGACATTATGACTACATGGTTACGTTTCGGACAAAATAATTGTCAGGGAATCTTCACAAACAATCTTGAACGACAGGTGCAAAATATATAGGCTAGATTTTGAACGCTCTCCGTGTACACTTCAAGGTAACGCACACAATGTAAAAGACTCTGCGGGTGTTGCTACGGGATCCAACAACACAATGCTTACTAACCGAAAAACAATTCACGTTGCCAAGGCAACGGCAAGCAATATGGAGACTTAGTTCAAGAGAGATCATGATCTCTCGATATGGGTGGCGTTACTTCAACCACAGAGTGGTGTCGAATTATCGCTTTTGCATTTACGACCAAATCCCAGAAGGACTACCTGTCTCAAATTATAAGTGTCAGCTTTCGTGCTACGGTTCGGATCGAAAACAACTTTCTCACAAGGATTACGAAGATTTGCAAAGCTACAAAGTGGTATCCAGATGTACCGAACAGCTTTCTGACTTCAATGCAGGGCTAAAAATTCTAGAGGAATCTCGTTGCTATCCTAGCAGGACCCTTTTCAAATGCAGAACTCCTCACATTTTGTAGCCGAGTTATGAACTACAAGAGGCAACTGCTTATCGTCAATACCTTAGTTTGAAAGCTGAGTGAAAGTGACGGATAGTCCTAACACCCTCAGGTTCAAACCAAACCCAACTTGGGTTTATAGAAAGGACTCGAAATTGAAGACTTCTGACAAGTATAAGATTTATTTAAAGCTAAAACAGTTTTTCTGAAACTTCCAAATATAGAGCTTCGTATACCTCAGAAATTATGGAATGTGGAGTTGAACGATTGACTTCGTAACCCTAAATCTCTCCATTGTGGACAAGGAATGTGCGACCCCTACTTCCCTTGACTGACTCCAGTAATCCTAACATTTGCCTGAATTCCAGACGGATTAACATCCAGGGAGAATGTGGAGACACAAGGAGTCCCAGGTAATACTGGGTTTCTTGAAGCGAGAAGCCTTAATAGGAAGACCGACTTAGCGAAAGGACCAATGAGCCATGCTAAAAAATAGACGTCACAAGAAACCTCGCAAGACTCTCAGCCATGAGACGCAATTCTTGAGACATCCGCGCCGTCACAAAGTCACTTTGCTTCGCTTATAGTTGTCCATTTCCGTCCTTAGTCTCTTCCAATTATCACTCCACCCTTGGGGCACCTTGCATTGTGCGATCAATCCCGCCATGAATGGTTACTAGGAGCTAAGAAAGTAAACTTCAAATATCTGTAAAAACAAGACCGAGATCCACCTGTTCTCCCTGTGAAGCCAAGCACTCAATAACAAGTGTTTTACTTCAAAAGAGCCTTCCAAATAAGCCACAATGGAAACTGCTGAAATCTGTTTTTAGATTTTTCCGGTCAGACGTTTAAGCACAGGAAATGCCGTGTAAACAAATTACACCCAACACAAGAAGTCATTTTAACCGAAATCTATAGGCCTGTTTAAAGCAAAATAATAAGTCCTAGATGTTACAAAAAATGGTTTCAATAGGCTATGACTACTTCCTGAATATTTTTCTCGTCCTTTTTCCATATTAATGGGTGGGTTTTTTCATTCTCTTTCAAATACAAGAGGGTTGACCAGGGATTGCCAGTAGCATTTTGACCTTTGTTCAAATTTGTTCAAATCTGTTCCGGTTTTTTCTTTATGTAACTTCTACCGTGAAGCAAAGTAATTACTACATGCGCTACAGGCCACTACTTTCTCGATTGATATTTGTGTATCTTTTAGGATTATTTCTGCCCCATCTCCCATCAATAAAAGTGTAATTATTGCAAAATAATCCTCACCAAAATGCGATAGAAAACAAAGGAGATTTTAACGCAGCCTCGCACGCCGATGTTTGTTCATACATGGAGACCTGCTAGACCTGCTAGAAAACGTCCATTGTTGGTTAGAAACGTAGAAATGTCGGCTAGTAAACATTCTGCTCTAACCGATTTATAACAAGCGAGAACCAGCCATGCGGTAGGAGTAGAATAATTATGTGATATTATCACATCGATGGAGCGTGCGCGCATGCGCGCGTCATGCACCGCGGAGCGTTGCGCGTCTGAAGCGCGCAGGGAACAATGGTCTATCTGTGACATGTTCAAAATACCATGGCAACGAAGGCTACCGAGGTAAACAATCGTCAGTTGCCAAGTTATTTAACGTAGAACTAGGCCTCATGCTGCCTTGAATACCACTGTTGAGGTACACTTGTGATGTTTTCATGGAAATGGAAATTGCCATACGGAATGTAGAGTGAAATACTTCTGTTATATTCGTGTCTTGTTAACGTTGTTATTAATGAGCGGTGTATAATTTTACACAAAAGTGAATAGAATGGGTGAACAAGGGAAATGTACTCTTTATAACCGCAGACAATGTGATACTTTCACCTACTGGAAATCTTTCCAATATCTGGTGACCGCAAACTTTACAAAAGTCTCTCCAAAATGGCAGTTTGTAATTTACAGTAGTTTAAATTTGATGATAAGAAATCAAGAGAATGCAATTGCCTTCACACGTTCATTCCCATCAACCCATTCTCCCATCTGGCGACCAAACTGCGCAACTGCCACTGAATTATGGGATTGGCTTCGGTCGCCAAGGCAACACAACCGCCAAAGGTCACAAGAGGTCAGCACGTTACCCCTGTGACAACAGAAATTGCTCACGACATCAAAGAGTTGTAGAGTAAACACACAAATTACCGAAATTGTGAATCGTGCTTTTGCAGACCGAAGTTATATATATATTTTTTTCTAAACAGGCGCTATGGGAACTGTTGTTACAATATGCAACTTCGAAGGGGTACCGGTTGCTCCATAGTTTCGTACTTTCAAAGATTTTTCAAAAGTTTTCAAAGATTGTATTTTCTGTGGAGACTTTACCACCCGGATTGATAGTGACAGTTGTACCAATGTAGCTGTAACGCTCAGCTCCTGTGGTATACAACCACCATTACCTGGTTCTACCCTACCTCCATGGTTCTACTGAGAGTACTTTGCACCTGAGAGTTAACAAAGGAGTGCTGGGTTGTATATATCACCATTTCCTCTAATGGACGCGATAGGGGGTCCCATGGATACATCATTGTGTAACTGAACAATCCTCTGGATATTGTATCGTCTTTATTCCCGACCATTTGAATATCTCCCGTTGGGGTATCTGCCCTTAGGCGCACGTGTTACTACTTGCGGCAGTAAATAAAAAAAAAACAATTCGGGGGAATCAACAAGGTGTATATTTCCTAATGCTCAAATCTGATTAATGCTCAATAAAGCAGGTTTGGAAAAGTATTTGTGTATGTTGTGTGTTTGTTTATTTCTGCGTTACCAGTCCATATAAATATTCATGAAGTTAATACCAAAAAATGTCGCAAACTGCTCACTGACTAAAATGACCGGCAATACATGAATCTCAAAAGTTAGCCTTTGAGAAAGGTCCTGCTAGGATCGAAACGTCAGGCCCTCTAACTTTTGAAATTTATGTAAATATTCAGTGTAGGCCTATTATATCTCCGTGGTGTAACCAAGGTGTAACCAAGGTGTAACCAAGGTGTAACCAAGGTGTAACCAAGGTGTAACCAAGGTGTATCAATATTGATTTCTTATTATAACAGAGTAATAATTATTATTGTTTATGACTTCATGGTCTGATCGTGTTGATTGTCAGATAGCTTACAGTATCTAATCCATGTATAGTGTGACAACACAGGGGTGACAAGATTAATGTGCACGGTTCGAATCCAACATAGTGCACTTGTTCTTGTGAAGCACCTGTCTCTATGGTGCAGCTTCCCACTTGTTAAGCCACGCCCACATGACCCCCCCCCCCACAAGAAAATGGCAAACAGAGCAGCTTCTGACCACAGTGAATACCGCAATGCGCGATAATGTTGGCTAAAAACACTTAGGTCTAACAATTGGCTTCCACCACCCCAATCCAACGATCGGAGTGGGCTTGAATACTGACTACAACTGTAAGCAGTTGATAGTTTGCCTGACAGCCGGTCCATAAGAACCTTAGTCAACTATGATTGTACATCTTACTATGATACACCCTCTTCTTTATAAATCAGGGGTGCATGTGAGTAGCCACACACACACAAGCTAAAACCAGCCCGAAAAAAAGGTGAAACTTAAAAGTTTAGAGTAAAAATAAAACAAAAAAGCTGAAATCAGCTAAAAAGGTAAGTTCTCACACCACTGATAAATCTTAAAATCTTAAAATTTAGTGGGCCTGACGTTTCGATCCTAGCAGGACCTTTCTTAAAGACAGATAAAGGTCCTGCTAGAGAAAGGTCCTGCTAGGATCGAAACGTCAGGCCCTCTAAATTTTAAGATTTACATTTTGGTAATTTTAGTCAGTAAGCAGTTTGCCAATTTTCTTGTATATCACCCTGATAAATCTACTTGCAAACCATATCTGGTTAACCCTACAAAGAGGTACATAATGTCTTGGTGTTCCTGGTTCAATCCCATGGATAACTTTGGAAGCATAAGTCTAGGCTTAATAGTCAGACATCTCCTCGCTTCCCAAGGTGACTAAATACAGACACAGTTGTCATACATGATTAATATTGGAGGTGATTCTGACGGAACGGGACTGAATGAGAATTAAAGATTAATACTGATAATATCGTCCTTGGATGGGATTCTAACCAGGGCCATTAAATGATAAACGCTGATGAAATAGCTGGAGTAACAAAGAGTCAGTTAATCAGCCAAAACTTACAAGATGTTATAATAAATTAGTATGACCGTCTAGTCTACAAAACATGTCAGAGGAGATTGCATGCTGCTACCATTTCATTCACAGTTCCTTCGACAAAGAAACCGGATAAGTCTACAATCAAATCTCCAATACTATCTATAGTAGATAATAAGATCAGCCTACTTGGTCAAAATGTCCAAATTCAGGCTTATTTGTGGCAGGGAAAGATATAAAATCGAATAATCCTTGTTCTTAAATACAACCCTGGGAAAATGCACGGACTGTTTATAAACAGGAATGAAAACATTGATGCGCTTACCTCAAATACTTCCCGTGAAAAGACAAAACAAAAACACGTCACAGCATCACAACTTGAGCATGAACAATTGAACATTCAATCAGTTCTCGCACAAAGCAAACTCCATCGGTAGAACCAGTAACTAACGGACAGATTGGTTGATGCGTGTCTGTAGTGTCTCAATTATTCCGTGGGCAGCGCTGGTTTCAGGCTATTACGCAGTCAGAATTCTACCGTCAATATCCAGGCAGCATGCAACACATTGTTGGTGTTTCAGCGAATCTAGGAGACTGGGGGTATAGCGGCGCTTTGAGCGAGTTGATAAATTATCTGGGCTAACAAGGCCCGCAAGCGTGTTGGGAGCCAACAGTCCCGCCGTGAATAGCCTTCAGATCACGGCCCGCCTACGTCAGCGCGTCACGCTGCTCTGCCTACCAATGAGACTGTACTAGGGAGCGTGCAGGCTACTCTATTCATTGCCAGTGGTACATCGTGCATCACGTGGTCGTACTGTATTCGCCACTGGGGGTACTAGACCTACCACTCATCTCCACGGGGACTTGGTACTTCCATCAAAGCCCCTGCTCGCTGTTGTTGTAACCAGCATTTCAGGAAAACGGCCAATAGTAATCCTAAAGGTGTAAAAATGTCTTTCATAGGTTGGCTGTCACAGTGAATGGGCGGTGTTATCGGGTACGAACTGACGCGATGGGGTGCTAAGTTCAAGGGATGTGAATCCCACGGGTTTTGTGGGTTTGAGTTGTAATTGACAGGGTATGAGGGAAGCTGGAATGCTGATGGTTTGAAATTAAAAAGTTAACCGATACACGGAAGGTCATTAAAAACATCCTTCGTTAGACAATTTGTCTTGCTGTAGCAAGGAATTTCCACCCTGCAATCCTTCAAATCTTATCTACGAAAGTTCCTACTATAAAAGTCAATATTTAGCACACAGTTTACATTGATATACATTTGTATTTATTTAGTGATGAGATATCTAATGACCATTGATTAATAATTTTAGATTACTGGGTCTGTAAGGACTGATGGTTGCAAGGTTGGGAATTTAAGATAAATATGAAGCTACAGTTCCAGTAAATAGGGATCTTACTCGCAAACTTGGAAGATTAGGGGACCAACGAGTTTCTAAAAGAACCTCTCATATTTTGTTTCTATTCAATTGACCTGATGACCAATTCGAAGCTAACATTTCTGTGAAATTCAGAAACTGGCGTGGACAAATTTTGCCAGCTTTTCAAAAAGTGTTTGCTCTCCTCTATAAATCTACACGGACTATATCCCAGCTTGCCAAATATATTTCTTAGAATCTCATTATAGTTCAATCTGGTTGTGAGGGACAAATTGAAATCGATAGAAGTATTCTCCGTGATATTGACTGACAATGTTTACTAAACTGGAAAGAATTCTTAACCACTCGGGGATTATTTTCTTTACAAGAAACTGTAACTAACCTCGAGCCCAATCTCCCGTAAAATTGTGACCTTTCATTCAACCGAAACAAAAACCCACTTTTTGTACGAAAAGACTGGAAGCCAGAGGCTAGTCTCTGCTCGTGCACGATGGACGAAGGAGAGAATCGTAGACGTGGCTCAAGGCTTTATAATGTAATACACCTACATGTGAACTTGAAAGCCAGTTGAAGTTATTTGATATTGATAATTATTAAAAAGACTGCAGAAGAGAGAGCCTAGTTGGAGAATAGGTTGGTGACATCCCAACGCCTGGTGGCGCTATTGTACCAGATTATTAAGGTAAGATACAAAAATGTTGCAAACTGCTTACTGACTAAAATTACCAAAATGTAAATCTTAAAATTTAGTGGGCCTGACGTTTCGATCCTAGCAGGACCTTTCTCAAAGGCAGAGTGAGAAAGAGTGCCTTTGAGAAAGGTCCTGCTAGGATCGAAACGTCAGGCCCACTAAATTTTAAGATGTACCAGATTATTGTATAATGTAGTCTCTATGCATGTCGGTTTCCTTCTGCTTGGGTTTGATCAAACTTTGGTGTTCTGTTCCAATAACACGAGGTTGGGAGGGTAATTGGAAGCAGTTTTGGGACAACCAACCATTCAACCCACCATCCTCCCCTCCTCCCTAAGATTCAGATGCCCCGCCCATCCCCAATCGCCCCCAGTTTCACCTCGACGTGTTCTCGCCCTAATTCCAATCTCTCATCACATCACTCCTTCTACATTAGTGCGTTTACCATCGCCTGGTTCCCTGTCACCACCTCGACCCCCTCGTCAGGTCCTCGTGACCCAGCGCGACCTCGTCTGACCCCGCCCCTTGTGACGTCATACCCACCAAACGCTTCGTGTTTGACTGGGGGATATTACGATGTTGCTAATCTTATAATTCGTTTGTTTGACAGGCGTGGTTGAAAGGAGGAATATATTTGCTCTTACCAAACTATACAAGACTGACGTCACACACTGGGACTATTCTTGGATAAGTTTTCCAAGCGTCTTTGAATAGTCATCTTATACAATCAAAGATCTTTTCCCCAATCACCCAGCCGTTGAGGCAGGCACGCAGCCGCTGGCTCTATAGCTTAGTTCATCTCGACTCTCTCTTAATCTTGTCCAAAAGCTGACAACACTGCCCTGCATGGGATCTTTTGTCAATTGGAACATCGGGATTGGGGAGTCTTTTTCAATGCTATATAATTATCTTCTCCACAACCGACACCGTAAGGCCTGTTTCCATGCCTTCTACTTTAAAAAAAAAAATTGGGTACTGTATACTATATGTAGGTGTATAGCTCATTCCAACAATATTGTACACGGAATTCTGATGGCTGTGTACGGTGTCATATGAACTTGGGAAGCGCACCCTGCCACAAGACAAAGCAGAAATGACAAGACCGGAGTCGTCGCCTAAAAGCACCCCGGCCCACCCTCCCTGAGTGCCGACAGGTTGACAGGGACAAATATACAAGCACTCCGCGATCCGGAAACTTGTCTGGAAATTGTGGACAATAATCTGAGAGGGTTGGATCAAGTGCATCTTAGACAGATATGGTGTAGAGAAAGGAATTGACCTTAAAAGCTGTGTAAAACCGGGAATGGAAAACAGATGAAATTGCCTGTGCATAACAGCAAGAGCTGAAGAATGCAACCTTTGACCTGCTAACAGGGAGTCTTGGAGTAACATGCTTTTATGATTCTTCATACCTTCTGCAACCACTTTAATAAGGCAAGTTAGATTTTCCAACCTAGACTCCGCTGTAGCCTCCCAACTTGTTGACAGAATTAATGGCCAACCAGTTTTCCTCCCCGTAACTTCGAACCAACCACATGTAAATAACGCGGTGAACCTTTTTTAAACAAACATCATCCTCTGACCGGCGTGAGTTGACCTAGACAAACCTCACCAGTAAATCATATCAGATCAAGAGACTAGCCGCAAACATCACTCGCATTTTCTTACATAAAAAGGGCGCCAAAGAAATGGTCGTAAATCTGTCCACTCAATCTGTTTCCACTATACACGCAAATAATTTTCTAGCTCCCAGACGTTGTTCAGAAACATGACACGCAAATCACCGGCGTTCATACTTCATATCGTCGGTGTCTTTGACTGCGAAGCCACAATTTATTTTTTACATTTCTTAAGAATCATCCCAGCTGGTTGTTCACATTTTGATTTAATTGCATGGGTGAGATCATAGATTATACAGTGGGATATTGGTGGATAGGTTTGAGTAATTATTGGATTCATTCACAAAATAAAACTCTTCCTCTCGTTCTAGCTTTGAAAAGGGTCCTGCTAGGATCGAAACGTCAGGCCCTGATATTTGTTTAAGATTTACATTTATTTTGAGTTATTTCAGTATTAAAGAAGTTTGCAATATTTTTACATGATTATTACATTTTTTTACAAACACTGTTTATTCGTAGTGGATCTCAGACCGGACTAAAACATTGTTAATTGTTTTGTTGGCTTCCAGTGGCTTCCGACACCTAACATATTATTCTGGGAGGCTTTGATTTCTCGAACCTTTTTGACAACCCACATGTGACCAGAACAGTGACCTTTGACACAAGCTGAGTGATATCCATGAACAGTCTGGCTTGGGTGAACATTGATAGTCAAATCCAAGCAACCTATGTACGCAGATAAAAGGACGAAGTAAGGACATTTGTCGGGGGAATCGTCTCTCTTAAATTGGTGTGAATAACACTCCAACTATAGACAGATACTTGTATCAGTACGACAACTGAAAAGCTGAATTTAATGACGATTAATTGTTGTTTTGCCATTCGGTCTGCCTTGCAATGTGTGCGTTGAGGTACAAACTCTTAAGTTCATGTTTGAATTGCATCGCCTTTATCAAATAATTATCATAATGCCATTGTACACACCTTATGTCTGCTCCATTGAGAGCACAGCACGAACTGATGTCCTAATATTACCGATACTGATACTTGACAGCAGATAAGAGACCGCGTTATCTTTGAGAGGACTGGCGATTTGCAAGAAGAATGGACGTTCAAATGGAAAATTATTTAAAATGATATCAATAATAATTAATATGCTTCTAATGTCTTTTTAATGACTTGTTGGCAATTAGTTGGTTATCCAGTATCTGTTCATGTTTATCGTTTAGTCTGTGTTTCATTACATTACAGTGCAGGTCACAAAAATACACGAATAAAAATGACGATGACTCACCAAGTTTACGGCGACGTCGTTAGCTCGTTACTGAACTTCACGTTGACCTATTCCGCTATGGATGCAAAATAATTGCAAAATAAACAGCGGAAATAACATCTTCTTCACCGCTTTTGCAAATCCAGGACAACTGTCACAGAACAAACCCCAAGAACGTTTCCCTACCGCGTTGTTCACCAAGCTGTCGTTGTCCTCGGTATACTTCAAGCTTCTGTTGATACAAAACTTTTAACAAAAACAATGTGTCATCCATACAACAATGAACAAGTGCCGAAATCGATAATTGTTTATGTAGCGCCCTCATACATCCAGGCCCTTTTCCAAAGCCCGGCTTAGGCTCAGGTTCAGGCTTTGTCTCTAGTTCTTTCATCCATTTCAAGTACAAGGCATGAAAACAGGAAGCCTTTGGCATCATTTTGAATGTTTTACTTAGTTTTGAAAAGGAATCCAAAGCTTCAACTTCAACAAAGAACTCCAACTTGTATTTCAGCATTTGGATAACTGAGACGAAGCCGGAGCCGAAGCCTAAGCCGGGTTTTGGAAAAGGCCCCCTTTTTTTAAATAATAAAAAATAAAACAAGTATTATTGTTTGTATTGAGCGCGTCGAATCGGTGAACTATTGGTGGCGCCCTTCTTGTTGCTAAGCGTTGCTACGGAAGGTGTGTTTATGAGATACACACATGTCCACCTGTGCTTGTAGTTGTAATACACGCATGCAACAAAAGAACTTCAGAACTTGGTAACTAAGTCTCTTACTCTCACTTATTCTTAGTTTACAAACTTTTGCTGTAAACGCCTATCCATCTACTGAATCACAACTGATGAAGAAATCGGTGCAAAGTTCTAAACTGATTTCGTGGTTATTTTGATACTGGCAAACTTTATTTTGGAAGTTTGATAAGCTGCAAATTCGTCATTTTTGGACAGGATAAGTCGGGTTTGTGATTCGTGATTAAGGTTGAGCGTCATCATGGCAAATGAGAGACGATTTGATCTGCATAAGACGAGTAGTGGAAGGGGGCATGACTACAGGCCTGGATTCTACTTCCCTGCCTCCGATTTCAAGGTAAGAACATTTGAAGTCATCTCAAATTTAGACTTAGAGCCTAATTTTGTTTATATTAGTTTTATTACTAAATTATTTAGACTAATTTGTAGTGCGAGTTACTTGGACCCGACAAGTCACCCTTTTTTTATCGAATTTTTAAATTTTGAGTTTCGGGTGACTGTAACCTGAATCTCAATTTTTCAAAATTCGATAAAAAAAAAAGGGTGACTTGTCGGGTCCAAGTTACTCGAACTAGCCTAACTTTAATTTGTAAACTGGTTGTTAACTCCTTTTTTTGATGTTTTGTTCTCCATACAACTTACAAGTTACAATGATGGGATAATTATTTTCCATATTTTCTCTCCGTTTACAGACCACGGTCAACAACCCGTTACCACCAGAGCTTGCCAAACAAGATGAAATCATCAAACCATACACCACAACCACAGGAGAGACGCATGACTACAAACATCACGATTCCATCTTAGGAAATCCCCAGCACCAGAAGGCTCCAGGACATTGGAATGCTCATTACAACAAAGACCTCCGAGAAAAAGTAAGTCCACAAAATATCTTCCTCAAATGCGTGATTTTATCATGAAAACAATAAGGTTAAACTAATCCTCAAAATACCATGCAATTTGCGTATTTGTGAAAAGATAGGGTTGTCAAGAATGAAAGTTACAACTCAGGTATGACAACTTTTTTTCTGAAACAAGTGAAAAAGACATGAATATATACAAAGGCTTTCTATGAAAGTTCTCAGCTACATTTTCAAAGTTAAATGTGGAATTTGTGAAATGCCCTTTACTCATTTTGTAGTTGCGGTAACCGTAACCCTCATCCTCCCGAAGGTCGGAGACCTGAGGGTTACGGGAACGTATGTACAAAATTATAGCGAGGTTTTTGTTTTTACCATTTTGGAAACACCACTGTCCCGATCGCCCCCTTTTTCCACCCTTTTGAAAATCGCCACACACAATCTAAGGACATGCACTTGATCCCAAATGTATACTGAATGTGATCAGATAACTCAAAACATCGTGGGTAAAATACTTTTCCGAAAAACGGGCAGAAACTCACCAAAATACTGTCTGTAAATGTCCCGTCAACGTCTCCGCCAGGTTCGGAATCCGAACCTGGCGCCTCGACCAATCAGCGCTTAGTCTCGTGACATATTCCCGCACGACGGCTATTTGCTGTTTCGCAATAACAGTCCACACTCGTGGTGCGCGCGCAGGTCATCGTCCTGTGAAGAGCCGACTGGTACTGTATACAACCATGGATATGCGCGCGCACCACGAGTGTGGACTGTTATTGCGAAACAGCAAATAGCCGTCGTGCGGGATATACGTCACGAGACTAAGCGCTGATTGGTCGAGGCGCCAGGTTCAGATTCCGAACCTGGCGGAGACGTTGACGGGACATTTACAGACAGTATTTTGGTGAGTTTCTGCCCGTTTTTCGGAAAAGTATTTTACCCACGATGTTTTGAGTTATCTGATCACATTCAGTATACATTTGGGATCAAGTGCATGTCCTTAGATTGTGTGTGGCGATTTTCAAAAGGGTGGAAAAAGGGGGCGATCGGGACAGTGGTGTTTCCAAAATGGTAAAAACAAAAACCTCGCTATAATTTTGTACATACGTTCCCGTAACCCTCAGGTCTCCGACCTTCGGGAGGATGAGGGTTACGGTTACCGCAACTACTCATTTTGATGACAGTGATTTGATGAATAGAATAGCATTTTAAGATTTCCCTAAAAAAAACTCTCACTTCATCAGTAATTTCTTGAACATCCAGTTATAGAATGAATTATAAAAAGTTATGTTTTGACTTTTTTTCTCAGCTTCAGAACCGGCCATGGCGACAGCCACTTACGATGGGCAACCAGGAGTCCGAGGTCCAGGCCAATTTCAAGGGGAGCCAGACTAACCCTGGCGTGGACTTTGACACCACTGTCAAGCCGCAGACCACTGACCTTATAAATCATCATAAGAACATGCCGGCCCCCGTTAAGGTAGGTGCAGAAACAATCCTCTATCATCGTACAAGATCTAAAGGCAGAACAATTTATTCCTAGTTTGTAAATGTAGCTAGGACTAACTGAAACTTGAAATGATCAAGACCTTCTTTTATTCCTTGGGATTGATCAAAATTGCTGTGTTAGTCTAATCGATCAACAACAACCAAAGGCTAGCTCTTATAAAAGAATAGGTAGTCATCAGGAAGAGTGTGTGAATCTTCAAAGCATCTGGTAAAGTAATTGTCGCTATGAAACCTTATGCACTCTCCCCAACTCCTTAGTGAAGTGCTAATTACTTTGTTGATGTTGTCAACCAATTGTGATGCCACAATACAGGTTACCTTGGAGACTGTGGATTAATAATGACATCATCAACACCAAAATGCTTTGATTTAAAATTTCATAATTGTACTTGTGGAGGGATTGATGTTTTGATCCTAGCAAGACCTTCCACAAAGACAGATTTGAGAAAGGTCGTGCTAGGATCGAAATATCAAGCCCTCTAAATTCAGGAGAAATGTTCGTAATATTTGTGTATAGTACTCGAAGATTTAAAATAGCGCACATCATTTCAAACCAGTATTATTTATCTTCCGCAGGACAACTTGCCAAAGTATAAACCTTCCCTGGTACGCGATGATGGTGCTTTACAATTACTGGATCCTTACGTACCAACATCACACCGTGTTCACAAGCGATTCAGCCGACATGAGTTAAATGGTTACCCCAAGAAAGATGCTGCAACATACTGGCGCTGTGAGGACTATACACAAGCATGGGGACATGGAACAAAGCATAAGTGAGTATCTTCAAGATAGTTGAGATGTTTTGTGCAAGTTTAGTTGCATCACCTTCTACATTTGTATGTCTGTTCTGTCAGGTGGTTGCTCACTTCAGTGAGACACGGCATTGCCACCACCTTCTACATTTGTCTGTTCTGTTCTGTCAGGTGGTTGCTCACTTCGGTGAGACACGGAATTGCCACCACCTTTTACATTTGTCTGTCTGTTCTGTCAGGTGGTTGCTCACCTCGGTGAGACACGGCATTACCACCACCTTCTACATTTGTCTGTCTGTTCTGTCAGGTGGTTGCTCATCTCAGAGACACAAGGCATTTCCAGTGCCACCACCTTCTTAACCTTTTAAAATCTTACATTCTTACAACCAATCACAATTATTTGTTTGTCTTGTTCTCCAGTCCTCTTCCAACGAACTCAGTTCCTCGAGAGCGACCACCAATGCGAGACGAGATGGTCTTCAAGACGGCCATCAAGGAGCCGGTCCGTTGGCCAGAGAAGTTCCCCCGAGTCCCCCACAACGGCATCAAGTCCATCATGACGTCATCCTACATCAATCCTGCAGACCCCAAGAACCGAGAACTCTTCTCTTGTCCCGTTGATACCCCCTGGGTCATCCCCAAATCTGGCCCGAAGGAAACCTTTTCTGTTCCTTCAATGTACAGTACGGAATACCAAACATATGCCAGTGGTAAACCAATCTCTATATAGAATGTCTAACGGCCATGTCATAAGAAGCAGTTCACACAATCTTTGAGAAAATGTTCATTGACCATCCAAATCACTGGTTCATTTGCTTGAGGATACTGCTGTTCTTGTGCTACTTAAAGCCCCTACACAACATTGATCGAGGTCAAAGAATAGCATCCATACGTTGTCTGATCCAACATATGCATGAAATAGCACACCTGTGAAAGTTTCAGCTCAATCCGCCAACCGAGTCTCGAGAAAATCGTGAAAACCTCTTCATATGTTTCGCGAAAATGCAGTATTCAACGCCGTACTGTTAAATAGTTTAGATCTCGGTGAGACGTAAACTATTTCTTTTACTCGTTTCTCCCAAAATACAACATTTTAGGCAGAAATATTTCAGTGCAAGGTTTCTACTATAACCATCTTCAAACTGTATAAGTTTCATGTAAATCTGTGAACATTTCTGTTTTTCAATCTTACCAATGTTGTGTAGGGGCTCTTTACATGCAATACAGTACTATACAAAAATGTTGAAACCTGTTGACTAGACTGACCATTGTGCCTACATGAGTAAGGTCCTGCTAGCTTTGAAATATCAGGGGTGGATTTCACAAACCTTACGATGCATCGTAAATGAACTTACGATGGATAATGGTATCCCATTGTAAGTTGTGACAGGCCGCATGGTTTCTGTGCATCTCTCATCGTCTTGCGATTTATCGTAAGTTATGATGGTTTGGTGAAATCGACCATAGGCTCTCTTTATTTATGAAATACAGTAAGTCGGTTTCTTCAAGTTGCTTGTAAAAATTGCCTTAAATCAATTGACCTTAAATCAACCTGGATTGTCATGTAAATAGACAACTGTAAGATATTAAATAAAATTGAAGTTGAATGGTCCATGTAGCTTGCTTACAAATCTGCAACATAACTGGCTAAAAAATGAGGGATGCTTGTGTGGCCTGGCAACTGTAACCTGGCAACTATAGCTTAGCAACAAGGAGACAGATTGTTCCAGGTTCAGAACCAGAGAGGATGGCGTCATATTCACCAACCAAAATTCAGTGGTCATTAAACAAAAAACTGCATTTCAGGATTTCAAAGATTAGTTTGTGAATCTAAAAAATTTGAAGTTGTGGGTTTACTTCTTTAGAGTTTGGGGTTTCCTTACCACAAATCATCTTCCTGCAACTTGAAAGATGACAAAATGTTTGTCGTACTTAAAGAAAAATTGCCGACAAAGATCAATGTATTTGATTTTACTGTAAATAAGCTGTATATTGCAAATATCAATTCAAGTTTGTAATTTTTTTACACTAAAGTTCACTTTGAAATGTGTACATGATATTGCCTTTAACTTAACCTTGTTGGTGAGTTTACTGCATAGCCATAAGCTGTAAGCTGCAAGGATTGAACATGTTATTGTAAAGTTTCAGAAAGTTTATGAAGAATTATTGGAAAGATCAAACTGTTTTAATAAAAACATTTAAAAAACATACATGTATGATATATCTATCATTTCCTATGTTGTGCTGAGTACAAATTACTCCAAGAAACATTCTGATTTATGAGCTAAAACTACACATTTTATTTCAAGGAAGATTTGTATTTTTTACTGTAATCTGTGTTCATGATTTTTAAAGCAAAAGACTTTAAGAAAATACTATCAGTACCTTCTTAACATTGCTTTATAAAAGGAAAAATATTCTCATTTTTTGAAAAGATGATCAAAAAGGTCCTCCCTGACTCCCTTAAAAAATTCTTTAAATTTAGGACCTTTTTTATTTTCACCAGTAATGATGGACGACAATCATAGGCATCTGCATGTGGTCCTCAAGTTCTTCTTTTTCAACAAAGTAGCGGACAAAAGCCAACTTGGTGTCGGTCATGCAAGCCCTGCTGATATCAGTCGAGTTAAATTGTTCACCCATGACACCCCTCAGCTCTTGAGAGAGGCTGAGTTCACCATCTTGAGAAACTTGATGCAGCCACATTTGGCCGTTATACGGATCGTTGGAGATAACCCTGTTTGTGTGAGTGCAGGTTTCAGCAAGACTCAAGAAATTATAAGGGTCAGCTGGTGGTGGTTTGGTATCAGTGAGGTATTTGCCATCCAGACTGATAGTTGCTAGGATACCACAGGCTGACCTAACTAAGAGGATATCTCTGATTAAGTAGAAGCCTGCGTGTCTACTGACTTGGGCGAACTTATTATTGAACAAATCAGCATCAGGAACATCCAAAGTCCGTAAGAGCTCTCCCGACTTCATGTCCCACTTCTTCATCAGGGGATTGTTCCCTTCGTTAGTGCCAATGATGAAGCCATTTCCAAGATGACAAGATATCAACCGAAAGAATTCTGTCTTGAGAGTATGCTTCAAGGAGCCAGTGCACGCATCCCACACACAAATAATTTTATCCTGATAAGCTCCAGCCACTGTTTTGTCTTTGTAATCAAAGTAAAGTAAACGTGATTCTCCATTCTCGTAGGTGAGTACAGAAAGAGAGGTTCCCTCAGTAGCATCCCAAACACGGATGACGCTATCATTTGGAACCCATGATCTGAAAGCATACTCATCATAGTCATCAACATCATGACCATAATCAGGGATGTCCTGGTCAAACGTCGATGGATGAGCGGTGCTGACGATGATGTTGCCATCAAAGAATATTTGAGAGATGGCTCGGTGATGTCCGGACAGAACTCTCAGCTTCTGACCAGTCTCCACTGAGTAGGTGTAGATGTTGCCATCGGTGCACCCTGCCACTAAGATGCCGTCCTTCATCTTCAAAGAATCCTTGAATTCAGAGACGTCCAGATCAATCTTATGTCTACATTCCCCAGTGGTATTATCCCATATTAGTAGAGTTTTATCTGAAATTCCACCTGCTAGGTAGTTACCCTCCCCATCCAGGTTAAGCACCTGTAATTCCATTTTTCCACTGCTGTCTATTCCCTCCCCATTGGGACCACTCCCAACAAAATCAGGATTGTTTCCCCAGAATTCGATACTTCCAGCCGAGCCAAACTCAAACTCGACGAGATGGTAGCAGTTCTTGCTCCAATTCTCCTCAAGATGTCTGGCTTTCATGTAGACCTCCTTCCAATAAGATGTAGCAATCAGATCCTTTGAGTCGTCCACGATTCTATCTGAAGGAAACCTCACACCCTCCTTGAAGCTTCGGCTGTCCTTGTCAAGGACAAATGGAGGCTCCTTACATATGTCTAAGACAGTTCCATATCGCTCCCAGCCTTTCTTCCGACAAAGAGGGCGCCAGACTTCATCCTGATTGGCCATCTCTCTCCAAGATTTCTTGCAAAATGCCAATCGGCAAAGATCCTCAGCTGAAAGATATCCGAGTACGATTTTCTGAACTTCAAACGGCAAATAAAACATCTGGTCATTCGGATCTGTGCACTCCATGGCAAAATAATGAGACCTGAAAATAATTGATAAAAAAAAATCAATTAATATTTTTATTTCTACTTATTAAACTTTTTAAGCAGAATTGCACATACATGTAACATATGTCATCCGGATGAGAGTAATAATACAGAAAACTTTCAAGATGCAACCTGCATTGACTGTTTTTTTTTCATTCTTTATTTTTCTAAAATGGTTATTAATTTGATTCTAAATAGTCTGGAGCTTGAAAATAACATGGGATCAACAAAGAGAAATGCACACTAAAACATGTTTTACTCAGTAACATAGATTTTGATTCACTTGTATTTTTACAACAGGAATTATTCTCGTGAGGATCATTGAATGATTGAAAATGGCATAAAAAGGACGAATGGCATATGACTGAGTATGAAATTGCAAATCTTAGTTAATTAAACTACTTAATTGTCCAACCATAGCATGGACAAATCATGTCATCACTTTTTTTTAATTTGATCGTCATGGCACATGGCAGCTGACGATCGATGATAAAACTAAAATCAAAAATGACAGGGATGATTTGACAGCTAGTGGACATTTGCACAGCCGTGCCCTTCTGTCATTGTCTTCCCTCTTCCATCCACGCCTCTTCCTTTACCGCAAATAAGTGAAAAATATGATCTTGTTGATTAATGAAAATTAATAAAATAACTCACCGTCGTCTTGCATGCGATCAGGAAGAAAGGAAAGCGAAGCGCTACCGATTGGTTTATTGATGTGAACCTGTCTGGTGACGTTGACCTTGACATAGATGTAGACTCATTTCAAGCCGTACATTTCGTCGAATTATGCAAGTCTGCGAATGAAGTTTAGAAACGGCAGCAATGTTTGCTATATAACATTGACACGTGAATAATTAACAGAGAATAATTTTGTTTTAATACAAATGTAAATTAATAGTCGTTCAATTCACCGATGATACCCTACAGTGTGATATTCGTATGGTTTTCTTTCATTTCACTCCACTCGAATGGAAAACCAGGCTTGAATTAAGTCCACTCTATAGTGTGGTGTCAACCATTATTGGTCTCTTATCACAACCTTTATCGGATCGGAAGTTGGAAAAAGCCGATTCAAAACAACTGAAATAATCTCCTTTTGTTTCGGGTAAGTGAATAGATATTATCCTGTTAAAGGAGTCAATCACACAGGAGTCCTATGACTTCTCCCTCTTTGAATTAAAATGTTCCGTTAAGGGGGAGAAATATTAATTTTGGTACCAAATTCCACACGTCCAAACTAAACTGTTTGTTTTTGTAAATGTTATATCTGCGGCCACGCCTAACTATCAGTCACTGGACTCGTGAATGTACTATGACTATGACCTGATGTGCATTGTGGTCGTTTGGGATCAAAAAAATTAAAAAATATCCCGTTTTCTGGTTCTTCTCATGTTTGTACATGGATTTCTTTCCAGACATTGGTAGGCCGCATCACTATTGAAATTATTGAAATTATTATTTGAAAAATATGAGACAGGAGTATTTGTTTTTCGTTCGTTTGACACTAATGACAGAAATATTGTCACTCTGCCTTTGAGAAAGGTCCTGCTACGATCGAAACGTCAGGCCCACTAAATTTTAAGATTTGTATTTCCACACGTTAGCCCGAATAGTGGTTTGGTCTTTGGACCCATTCGATCCCAAACAAATTATGGAAATATCAATCTAGTTACAAAACCCATTCATTGGTAACATTGTCAGCTACCTCCCATTCACAGCATTCCAGGGAAACCATGTCGCCATGCACAAATGCAGTTTCACAAAGATTTAGAATAATAGTTGCATTTCTTTTGTTTTCAGGTCTCATTTTGTTGCCATGGAGTCCACAGATCCGAAGGACCAGATGGGAAATCTGCCGTTTGAAGTTCAGAGAATCGTACTCGGATATCTTTCAGCTGAGGATCTTTGCCGATTGGCATTTTGCAAGAAATCTTGGAGAGAGATGGCCAATCAGGATGAAGTCTGGCATCCTCTTTGTCGGAAGAAAGGCTGGGAGCGATATGGAACTGTCTCAGACATTTGTAAGGAGCCTCCATTTGTCCTTGACACGGACAGCCCAAGCTTCAAGGAGGGTGTGAGGTTTCCTTCAGATAGAATCGTGGACGACTCAAAGGATCTGATTGCTACATCTCATTGGAAGGAGGTCTACATGAAAGCCAGACATCTTGAGGAGAATTGGAGCAAGAACCACTACCATCTCGTCGAGTTTGAGTTTGGCTCGGCTGGATGTATTGAGTACTGGGGTAAAAATCTGGAAATGCAAAGAAATCCCTCACATCTGGATAACTGCGGACGAACCAATTTAATGATTCTTAATATGGCTGCAGAGGGGAGTTATTTAGCAGTCAGCATCTTGGATCATTGCTTACAGATCTGGGATGCTGTAACCGGGGAATGCAAACATAAGATAACGTTTCAGCCCTCACACAATAAGGAGACGTTGAAGATGAAGGACGGCATCTTAGTGGCAGGGTGCACCGACGGCAACATCTACACCTACTCAGTGGAGACTGGTCAGAAATTGAGAGTTCTGTCCGGACACCATCGACCTGTCACTCGCTTGTTCTTTGATGGCAACATCATCGTCAGCATCGCTCAGCCGCCGACATTTGATGAGGAAATCCCTGATATCGATGATGATAGTGATGAAGAGGAAGAGGATGAGTTTGCTGATTGGGTTCCAAATGATAACGTCATCCGTGTTTGGGATGCTACTGAGGGAACCTCTCTTTGTGTACTCACCTACGAGAGTGGAGAATCACGTTTACTTTACTTTGATTACAAAGACAAAACAGTGGCTGGAGCTTATCAGGATAAAACTATTTGTGTGTGGGATGCGTGCACTGGCTCCTTGAAGCATACTCTCAAGACAGAATTCTCACAATTGATTTCTTGTCATCTTGGAGATGGCTTCATCATTGGCACCAACAACGGTAACCAACCTCTCATGAAGAAGTGGGACATGAAGTCTGGAGAGCTCCTTGAGACCTTTCGTGTTCCAAACGCTAAATTGTTCAAGGATAAAACTTTTCAAGTCATGAGATATGCTGGTTACGATTTAAAGAGCGATGTTCTCTTAGTGCGGTCTGCATGGGGTGTCCTAGCAGCTATCAATCTTAATGGCAAGTATCTCAGCGATACCTATGTGCCTTTATCCAGACAAAACGAGATCAAGAAACTTATCCTGACTTGCTCCTCGGAGAACAAGATGGTGGCTTCAGAGTTCTTGGATGGCAGAATGTTTCTGTATCAGCTGAGTCAAGATGGTGAGATCTCTATGATCCGAGAGCTGAGAGGTGTCATGAATGATGAGCTGGATTCGGTTGATTTCAGCATGGCTTGTCTGACGGACACCAAGTTGGCTTTTGTCCGTTATTTTGAGGAGAAAGTATCTGAATTTCAGATGCCGAAAATTCTTATCCACCATTACTGGTGAAGTTCTTGATATTCTTATTGTTATAGAGCTACTTAGCGCCAACTCTTCCCTATCGTAAAATAATGAATACATGGCTGATAGATTGAGGTTACCAGCCAAGGGTTTGCTGGTACAGTATGTGATGCTTTTAGACAACAACACAACCAGATATTTGCCATCAAATGAAGTCGTAGTTGTTTCTCTTGCTTATTTTTTTTGTTGCTTTTTGCAATATTTGTCTTGTCTTACAAAGGAAGGCTTTTCCTGTCAGCACAGCTTAGTTTTGTTTTTTTGTCTTGAAAATTAGAGAACAATTCTTAAATGATATTTATTCCAAATTTGCAGTTTCTAATTTAGAGAAGTTTGATTTTAAAGGCTCATTTTCTAATCAGAAACCGTCAAAAAAATTGTAGTATTTTATTAATTTCCATTCATGATCAGTACCAACTTCCAAGTTTAATCTTAGTTGCATGATTAAGATAGTGCTCGATAGCTTGAGAATTTTTTTTTTTCTTTTAACCAATTGAAATGTTAAAGTAAGGTTGAGACAATTTGAATGTATCTATTGTTTAGAAATTAGCGGGAAATAAGATTTTTATTTTTTCTTGTAGGATGCAGAATGGATTGATGATCAGTTAAAGGTTGCCTGATCATTTCAGCCAAAGTGAGCCTGCTTTACAGAGCAGTCATTGAGTTACAGGCCATTAGACAGGTATAGTGTATAAACCAAAATAGAAACTTTAGTTTTCACCTTTGTTTTGCTATTAATTATTTTTTGTTATTTTTTTTTCGAAAGGAAATTGCAAAAATACGTCTGAAATTCCTTCACAATATACTTCTGAAAAAATGCAATGCAACAAATTGTTCCAGTGAGTCATTTTCAGGAAACAGTTAAACTTTTAAAACAGATAAGAAAATTTGAAAATTATGATAAATCAATTCAAAATGAGCATTATTTTATTTGTTTTTGGTCTGAAACTCGATAGTGTTACATTTTGAAAGAATTTCAAATGCCGAGTTTCTCAGAAATAGAAATCAGTGGATTGGTCAGGTATGCTGGTAGTTTTTCTCATTTCTTTCTTTCTTAGAAGGAAGGTTTCATGGAGTGTATCTCAAAGTCTAGAATTCCGATGCAAGATGACGATGGAAAAGAATTGCTAGTGTAGGAACTGATTTTTGAAAGAAAGTTGACAGAATCAGGTAGGGACTTTGAACTATTTTGTGAGATTTTATTTCACCTAGAATTTATGTCTTCTATTTTCTTGATACTGTGGCCGTTTCCGAAATGAAGGCTTAGGCTCGGGCTCAGGCTTCGGTAATATTTATCTTACTCGTTATAGTATCACAGGCATCTAGAAACAAGCGTTTGGCCCCAGTTTCTTGGGGAATACCCTGTACCTATCAAGCCAACAAACCTTCAACATCGGGAACAAACCCAAACCAAATTGTTCAGGTTTAATCAGATGGAGACGGAGCCTGAGCCCGAGCCTAAGCCTTATTTCGAAAATGGTCTTTGTGGGGTTTTTGTTCGTAGTTCAAACGCATGTGTTCGTTGTTCCGTTCTTCAACCACATTCCACACGCAATGAAACGTCTCTTTTTGGCGTCATGTCCAACGATCCAATTGTTATGCACCACCACTATCTCTGTTTTATTTTCCCGCCATTTTTCGTCGAAGAATTTCTTCCCGTTGGGAAAGTTATCCGTGTCGAGTATCTTTAGTTTGAGCTCAGGAATCTTTCTCTTCTTGATGAGGAGGTTCATGACCTTCTGGTCGGGGTAACCTTTCTTGTCTTTTGCCATGAAATCTATCCAGGCTTGCAGAAATGCTTTGGTGTTTGGGGTGGGTTTGAAGTAGACAAAACCTGCGCAGTAGAATTGCGGAAGATCACGTTCAACTGCGAAATCAAAATCCTCTTGGAAGTAAGGGAAAGGATTTCGGATCCAGAAGGTATCAACATCGGTGAAGAGTACTTCGTATCCATCCTGGACTAACTTCTTGATGTACTGTGCGCGTTTATTCATGAATCTATTGAAATCTGTCGAACCGAAGTTGAGTTGCTTCGACGTCTTCTCGCCAAACCACGTCTGAACGACTGTTAGTCCGGGATTTTGCGTGGCTTTATCGGCGTAGTAATTGGCAGTCTCTTCGTCCTCTGCAATGATTTGTATCCTTGGGCAGGTCTGGGTTCGGCGGATGCTTTCTAACCAGTTATCCGTGAAGTCGATGAAGGCAGCGTTGGTAGTGGTCAGAACGATGACACCTCGATGTCTGTCTACATCCGCCTGTGTACACTTTGACTGTCTCACCCAATTCCCTTCGACGCGTTTCCTTCCGCTCATGTCTTCGTTATTTAATGAGTTGCCATGGTTTTTGTCTGGTGCCTTCCAAGCACCACTTTGACCTCTGACCTCGAGGTCGAAGGGCAAGTAGCTCACTTGAAACCTGTATTGATAGACTGCGTATAAAGAAATGAGACAGATATTGAGGGAAAAAACCTGCTCACCCTAAGTGCGAATCGATCTCGAGAATGTAAGAGCCGAACATGCATGGCCTTTATACCTTCTGCAATTGAGAAGGGTCCTGCTAGGATCGGAAAAAAATGCTATTTACTTCGAATCAAATCACCTGTGGAATTTAAATAACTCCTGTTTCAGAATGTATTTATCTCTGGATCCTGTTAAGTGTTATACTGTAGGCATGCAATCAATAATTCACCGTAAGGTATATAAGTCTAGGCATACTATGTACTTACACTTTATCCCTACATATAGACACGTCAGTACTGTCAGAAATCCTAGCAAGTTGTATACTCTGACCATTCTGCAAGAGAAGATTCACATGTAAATGTTCTTTTGAAGACCATTAAACGTTTCACTTTTAATACATTTATTTATTGAAAGATACAGAAAAAGACTATAATGAAGAATTACTTTTTACCTGTTATTGCAGACTCGGTGACAGCGACAACATGATAGAATCCACTTTACTTCTCGTGGTCTCAAAAATCGATAATTGTAATCGAGCGCCCTCTACCTTTATCGATTAACGTCATGAATATTGATGAGCCTGTTCGTTAGGCTCATGCGCCTTATTGTGACGTATAGCGTGACGCGCCACGGTCCTATTATGGGCGGGGTTAATTAAACATTAATGATAGAAGGGGTGGAGTCATGGGCGAGAACAATCGTTCAATATTGTGCACGTTGTGAACATCTCACATATTTATTTCTGAAATTTAAATGGCCTGACTTTTCGACCCTAGTTGGACATTTCTAAAAGACAGATTCTGATTAAGTTCATCCCTTTTCCAACAACACTCGTAACAAATTGCGATATTTTTTGCGATAGGTTTTGTGGATATTTGATAAGGTTTTGTTGAAATCAATTTGATACAATATTTGCTCTTGTCTGCGTGGTGTTAGCAAGCGTCTTGTAATGGTTTGCTCAATGATCTGACTTGAAGAAGTTGTCGGGTCAAGAATCTGGGGTTCAAATCCTGCCTGCGCTGTTTGGGTTTTAGGTTCTTATAGGCAGGGAGAGAGACAAAGCACTGAGACTTAATCTGCCCTTCAGCATCAAGCATTCATTGAATTATTCCTTACATATAGGAATTAAACATTAGTCACATTTCTATGATTGTCTATATTGCATCTCTTTTGCTCAGTGAAAATACCCTCTTGTTCGGTATATGTATATGCCTTTAGTGACGTACCGATACAGTTTATTGCTATCAGCCAATCAAATAAATCTACACTGCAACATATCTTCATTCTGTACTTTTGAGTTAAATAAGACTTAAGGCTTTGCATGGTGGGTTAATCAATATAGTTTTTCCTGATGACGGCCAGAGGATACTGGTGGAAACGTCGAGTTACCACTCGGGATCTTTTCAGAACCACACCTCTTCCTTTAAGATACTTTATACATGGTGTCACCGCAAACCTTCCTATATTAATACTTTTGAGTTGATGGAGAAGACTAGCCGATTGTAGGCGACTCAATATCTACTGTTTATTTCCTCGAAGTTGTTCTTACACATCTAACCAAGTCTTTTGAGTTGAGTTGCTTCCTATTAACCACATTCCAAACTTCTTAAATCTGTCGACCTTTTTGTCATGCCCTATGATCCAGTTGTTATGGGCAACTGCGATGTGTTTTGCGTTTAACAACCTCCAATCTCTGTTGAAGAAAGTCTTGCCATTTGGGAAATGTGTAGATGAGAGAACCTTGATCTTGAGGTCAGGAACTCTCTCATATTTGATTAGTCTGTTCATGACAACTTGGTCTGGAAGTAGGTTTTTATCCTGATGCATGTATTTGATCCATTCTTGAAGAAAATCTACAGTTCGTTGAGAGGGTTTGAAGTAGACAAACCCAGCACAGTAAAACCCCTCTTTATCCTCCTCCACTGCAATATCAAAGTCGCCTTTGAAGTAGAAGAAAGGATCTTTGAACCAGTATGTGTCCACATCAGTGAAGAGAATTTCGAACCCTTTTAAGAGTAAGGAAAGAATGTAGGACTGGCGTTTGTTTACAAATTTCTTGAAGGACTCGCTATCGAAGATGAGATGATTAGACAAAGTTGCTCCAGAATCCGTCTTGACAACTGTCAGACCTGGGTACCGCGATGTCTTATTAGAGTAATACGTCACAGTGGCGTCATCTTCTGCTACTATGGTGATGTTCGGGCACACCTCTGTGCGTCGTATACTCTCAAGCCAGTTGTTCGTGAAGTCGAGGTAGGCTGCGTTCGTGGACGTGAGGACGATTTTCTTGCCGTTACTGCTGATTTCTTCTGGAGTACATTGTTCTGGAGAATAATCCTGGAATTTGTGTCGTCCACTTTTCCCGTGAATATGTCTGCGGTTCCCCTTTCCATATCGAGAGTCTAGAAAATGAAAAAAAAACACCATATATTCTTTGTTTTTCTGCTTTAAATTAATGTCCCGAAATGTGAGGCCAATCTTACAAAGATTGATGTCAAACAAAATTCTTCCGACTGTTGCCCCGATCCCGTCAAAGACTAGTTGAATATCGGACAGCTGAGATGGTAAGATCGGAGTGCTGGTCGTAAAACAAGAGGTCATGGGTTAAAGTCCAGGTCCAGTTTGCTTTTGTAATTTTTGTTTAAAGATTATTACATCTTTGTCTTCCTATAGTCAAGCGGCAGCTTCGAACGTGTTTTTTTTTCTGGTTCGCATAATGAGAGATTCAAGATTGATAGTCACCGGTTTTAATGGAATCAAATATATATCATGTTGATGTCTTACTTTGCTGGTCGATGTGCATGGAGATAAATCCAGTCACGATGATGATTGTTACCATCAAAGCCACCCTTGTCACGGTCAAACTGTTGAGAAAACAGAATAATGAAAATTGAAAACCTGTATAATAATGGGGCACTTTCATGCAGGACCTTTGAGAAATGTCTTGCTTGGATGGAAACGTCAGGCCCCCCTAATTGTTGATATGCATTTTGGTCATTTTAGTCAGTAAGCTGTTAACAGCATTTTTTGCATAGTACTCTATAGTCAGTGCAGCTCGAAATGTTGGCTAGCATTTCCAGTATTAACATTGTAACAGACATCGTTCAACCAAGGTTCAACACAATACACTGTAACTGTAAGTGGTTAATTATGTTGTCAACAAAAGACAACTGGTGGATTGCTTCGGTAATAATCACAAACTCCTAACATCGTTGCCCAAAACAGACCAGGTCATCAGGCCAACGATGTTGCCCGGACTCCTTTTACGATCAGTCCATGGATAGTGTAGGCTTTGTCATGTCTGAGAGACAGATGAAGTAATCATAATACTGATGAGGGAAATAGAGGAGAAGACATCAATTGATCGTAATGTTGAGAAGAAGATGTGAGATGACTTACCGCTTTCTACACCAGCGTAGAAGCCTCAGTCTGCTAACCAACATCTTGCCTCCATTCAGCGACGTCTTATTGTCTTAATGAGTTAATCAGTTTCCTATCACTTATCTACTCAGATAGAACAAGATGGCATCTCATTCTGTCGTTGTCTGCGTTTGTATCTGATGTATTTGATGTACTAGTCTTACCCTGGTCTTGCTTCGTGGACATGGTTGATGAAAAGATTAACCTCTGACCTCCTTTGTAGTCCGCGAGCGGGCCAGGGGAGGATTACTTCCTTCCATTCTATCGATCGGTGTCAACATGGAGCTCCCTTTCATACTCAATGGTGTAAGAGACACTTGTAGGCGCATAATATGAGACTCACTAGACGAGGTCAGTGGGCTTCTGGTTCTATAGCAACCACCATGTGTAGGCTTGTTTCAAGTCGTTCGTATCTTGCGTCTTTCTTTTTATCACAATGCTACAAGATTATTAGGAGAGCTGGTCGTATTGAGATGCTTTGCATAATTCAATAGCATGAACACCCAATACTTATGGCTGTATGTGTGGGTGCTTTCGTTTTTCGCTCATGGATTTTTTAACATCCCTATTCTGTCGGTTAAATCCTGAGATTTAACATCCCTATTCTGTCGGTTAAATCCAGAGATTTAACATCCCTATTCTGTCGGTTAAATCCTGAGATTTAACATCCCTATTCTGTCGGTTAAATCCTGAGATTTAACATCCCTATTCTGTCGGTTAAATCCTGAGATTTAACATCCCTATTCTGTCGGTTAAATCCTGAGATTTAACATCCCTATTCTGTCGGTTAAATCCTGAGATTTAACATCCCTATTCTGTCGGTTAAATCCTGAGATTTAACATCCCTATTCTGTCGGTTAAATCCTGAGATTTAACATCCCTATTCTGTCGGTTAAATCCTGAGATTTAACATCCCTATTCTGTCGGTTAAATCCTGAGATTTAACATCCCTATTCTGTCGGTTAAATCCAGAGATTTAACATCCCTATTCTGTCGGTAAAATCCAGAGATTTAACATCCCTATTCTGTCGGTTAAATCCTGAGATTTAACATCCCTATTCTGTCGGTTAAATCCTGAGATTTAACATCCCTATTCTGTCGGTTAAATCCTGAGATTTAACATCCCTATTCTGTCGGTTAAATCCAGAGATTTAACATCCCTATTCTGTCGGTTAAATCCTGAGATTTAACATCCCTATTCTGTCGGTTAAATCCAGAGATTTAACATCCCTATTCTGTCGGTTAAATCCTGAGATTTAACATCCCTATTCTGTCGGTTAAATCCTGAGATTTAACATCCCTATTCTGTCGGTTAAATCCTGAGATTTAACATCCCTATTCTGTCGGTTAAATCCTGAGATTTAACATCCCTATTCTGTCGGTTAAATCCTGAGATTTAACATCCCTATTCTGTCGGTTAAATCCTGAGATTTAACATCCCTATTCTGTCGGTTAAATCCAGAGATTTAACATCCCTATTCTGTCGGTTAAATCCTGAGATTTAACATCCCTATTCTGTCGGTTAAATCCTGAGATTTAACATCCCTATTCTGTCGGTTATATCCTGAGATTTAACATCCCTATTCTGTCGGTTAAATCCTGAGATTTAACATCCCTATTCTGTCGGTTAAATCCTGAGATTTAACATCCCTATTCTGTCGGTTATATCCTGAGATTTAACATCCCTATTCTGTCGGTTAAATCCTGAGATTTAACATCCCTATTCTGTCGGTTAAATCCTGAGATTTAACATCCCTATTCTGTCGGTTAAATCCTGAGATTTAACATCCCTATTCTGTCGGTTAAATCCTGAGATTTAACATCCCTATTCTGTCGGTTAAATCCAGAGATTTAACATCCCTATTCTGTCGGTTAAATCCTGAGATTTAACATCCCTATTCTGTCGGTTAAATCCTGAGATTTAACATCCCTATTCTGTCGGTTAAATCCTGAGATTTAACATCCCTATTCTGTCGGTTAAATCCTGAGATTTAACATCCCTATTCTGTCGGTTAAATCCTGAGATTTAACATCCCTATTCTGTCGGTTATATCCTGAGATTTAACATCCCTATTCTGTCGGTTAAATCCTGAGATTTAACATCCCTATTCTGTCGGTAAAATCATTAGAGAACTGCACCCATTCACTTTTGCGATCATCAGATATTCTTATTTCAAATGAGTATTTAGAACTCTATCCATTGATTTCCTAAATGCATTTTTAAAGGGGCATTTTTAAACATGATTGTATTGAACAGCCAGATTGTTGGCATCGACCAAACAGTTTGGATAAATACCGCCCTCTAGCTTTCAAAATGATTAAGGCCTAAGCAATACCGACCACAAGAGGGCGATATTTCCAACATCTTTAAAACGCTATTACCCCTGGGACGATGCCATAGTTGGCCCCAAGGGATATGCACGGTATAATTACCAATAATTAGCGGGTGTAGCTGCTCCACTTGCCTGGTTGCGTCTTCTTAATTGGTGTCCTTGGGTCGCCAAATCACTGTCAAACCGATCCACGGTAGAACGGTACACTGACTTCACCCTCTGACGGATTACGACGGAGGCAGATGCTGAATAGAAGTCGTGGGTTTCATGCCTGCCTGCCTTTGTCGTCTAGACTTGTTTTTGTAGCTTAGAGTTCGTTTGTCTGACTTCTGCCGAGGTGGACATTGCCTGGCATTACCAGAAACGCCGAAGGTGGGGGCTTAGTCGAATTCCTCCCTCGTGAAAGGTCTTTCAGGAAGGTTTACAGGGAGATCGGTGCTGGAACTTAACATAAATAAACTCAATTTTAAAAGACTTATCCCTTGTCTCTTTTACCGCCGAGGAAGAATATCCCAAGACGCACACAGAGACGAAATCGTGACTTATTCTGAAACATTTGCTTCTTAAAAAGAAAGGATGCATTTTGTTATTTCTAAACCCTTTAATTATTTTCGTCGATTTTCTGGAATGGCGACTGGCGGTTTTAGAAGATGCAAACCAAAGGATCGCTGGTGTTTTGAAAGAATTGAATTGTTATTCAGCTTGTCTGAGCACATGAGCACAACTTAGATCCCACAATAGCGTACCTGAGTATCGCTATTATTCAGTCGAGATTCTTAGAAACCGCCAAGGCTGTTGCCAGGGACGTAGTGCCTGGCAACGACCAACCTGCGCGAGAACAGAACACACTACAGGCTTTGGTAGACAAGATTTCAGCCCAAACCACAAACTCTCTTGTGAAAATTCTCGAAAACAGATGGTTGTTGCAACCACGAAATACGAAATCTGAAGTAGAGTATTCACTTGTGGAAAATGTGAGTTGGATACATTACCAGCTAAAACTCTGTGGCAGTTTGGAATACATTTCGATTGAAGATTCAAGCTGTTGTTTTTAACGCTAATTTGGTTCTGCCTTTGAGAAAGGTCCTGCTAGGATCGAAACGTCAAACCCTCTTTTTCTTTAAGACTCTTAATAATTATCTAGAATGAGAGAATACGAAACAACGTCTATGACCTTCCTCTGCTTTCGATATAAATATATAGCTCTTGTATTTATACTATAGTTTTTAAAATTCTGCAATAAGCTGTAGTATTAAGCTATTTCTGTATAACTTCGGTTGCTATAGAAACGAAAGCAACCGGTTGATCTACATTATTGAAACAAGATAACGAATGAGTCGATATAATATAGTGACCCTGATTACAGCAAAAAAACAAGAACTTGCGAATAACTATGTTATGCAAATTATAAATCTAATGCTTTATGCGAGACATATTCAATTATTCTGATAACCCTCTTTTTTGATATACAAAAATGTTGCAAACTGCTTACTGACTAAAATTACCAAAATGCAAATCTTAAAATTTACTTGGCCTGACGTTTCGATCCTAGCAGGACCTTTCTCAAAGGCAGAGAAAGGTCTGCCTTTGAGAAAGGTCCTTCTAGCATCGAAACGTCAGGCCCACTAAATATTAAGATACCCGCTTTTTTTGTTAGCAACCATAGTATGTTGATATTCAGGAAGCCACGAATTCAATTAACTTCTAATTGTCAACAGAGGGCGTTTTGATGCCCATTAAACCATGAATAATTTGAGATGGCTGAGTTAAACGCACATCTTGATATGTGCCAAGGACATTTGCATTAGTGCCGCGTCCAAGAAACTCCATGGGAATTGCTTGCAGCAAAGTCCCGCGTGTCAAGAAACGTCACAATGGTATGACACCGATACCTAGACGCGCGCACAATCGACATTTTAATTGCGCGCATTTTTAGAAGAACACGCGCGTGGCCGTCCAAGCATCGATTTTTGTCTTTCAATGTAAACAGCGTCTGCTCACGCGATGGCGAGAGTCAATATTGGAAGAAAATGTTCGAGTAACCTGACAAAGTACAGTCACTCTTACGGCGTTTGTTTGCTTCCTTGAGCTTGTGTGAAAATGGAAGAAGAAGTGTGATTCACCTTCTTCAAGATGTGAAGTTATACAAAAGGGAATGATTCTACCTTTGAGAAAGATCCTGCTGGGATCGAAACGGCAGGCCCTTCAATTTTTTTATATTTGCATTTTGATCATTTTAGTCAGTAAAATGCAAAATGTTCGCATAATTGTTACTGCACATGATTGTGAATTATTATGCTTATTAGCTTTGCATATGCGTATCAATAGTGCTCACACATTTCATTTGAAATCTAAAAAATCAAAGGAAGGGAAAAGGGCCTGACGTTTTGATCTTCACATGACCTGCTAGGATTGAACCTTCAGGATCTGTCAAATTTGCAGTTGAAGTTTTGAAGATGAGCTTATAATGAACGCCCAGCCAATTACTTCGCTGCCTCTAATTGGTGTAGGCCTATAGCGTTTGATACGATCGGCTTATGAAGTATGGTGGCCCTCCATAGCATAGCTTGAGCATGCTGCAAAGATTTGAAGTGATAATTTTCTGTTTTCGTATATTAATCTTAAAAAGTACACGGCCTGGCAATTTTTTTATCCCGGCAGAAATGGTCTCAAATTAATTTTGATCATTCCGGTGAGTGAGCAGTATGCAACACTTCTCTGTTAATAGGACGTCGTCAGAGGGCGCTCTTGTAAATTATACAAGATAGTTCATTGTTTTTACTGAGGCTTATTTCTAATGGAATGAATTCTCAGCGCTGTGAAGCAGCCCAGCACAGGAGTCTCTTCACCATCGTGGGTCTGACATCCCTCTCTACCTCCATGGTCTGGCATGATAACGCCCCCAGTACTAACCTGATTCCACCTCCCAATTTCTCCTCCAATAATCGATGGGTGTGTTTCCAGGGTAACGTGAGACGAGCTGAAATCTAATTTATGTTGCACAGTATTCAAGGATCTTCGCGATATTTGTTTTATTATTTGCAGATATGATAATTTTTACCGAGTGTATAGCCCTTTTGGTCTTCATACTGGCTGTATATGCGTTTTAATAGAGAGTAGTTATACTATAGAATTGGCGAATATCGGAGTAGTTTTTGCATAGATCAGATATTTATGATCTGCCTGCCATCTAGTTTGTCTTTCCTCTTTTCCTGAAATCTCTCTCCTTCATCAATCAAACACAATGAATTAGCAGCGTTGGGTGCAACAGACAGGTGGTTTTGAGGCAGCGTGAATCGGCGCGCATCTCGGCGGAGCTTTGGGAGCGTTTGACGGTAGGCGTTGCTTGATGGCGGCACGCTGGGCTACCCGTGTCGGTCCGGATGTGGCGGTGGATGAAAAAGGAATCGATGGACAATGGGATCGAGGCCGATGTGAATGACCGTTTATGTAAATATTGTCTCTCATAAATGAGTGATTGCGAGCGCCTGAAGCAATTACCACCAGCCTACTGGCTATCTGTCACTGCCATTTAATAAATGAATTTTGCTTTGAAAATCCGAGTCCATCATTGTACCAGTTTCCTCCTGAAAATGAGCCAGCCATTGCCTCTACTATAGCGTTTTTGTAGTTTTATATGATCAGGTTATGAAGTATCTCGGCTCTGTATACAGCATGGCATGAACCTGATTTGCATCTTTGCAACAGTCAGTCAATGTGATATTTCCTTCCTTTCATATAATATAATTTTAAAAAGTACTTGAATAAGAATCGTAATGGTGAAGTAATGATTGAGCCAAATGACGCACCAGCCGGTGTAATCTTAAAACTTGGCGGTGTAACAATGAAGCAGACGATATTACTTAGAGTCCCCCTCAACTCCCTGGTTGTCATGGTATTCATTGATACCGAGATATGGCCGTCTATTAATGTGGAGGGTGTCCTATTTCACCCCTGCCGTTGTCATGGGAACGATGGGGTCCAATGGAGCATCAATGTCGTGCAGACAATAGCCCTGGGTGCTTGTAACGAGTCCCTCATTGTCAGGACGACATGCACGTGCGTTTCTTGAACTACCCTCACTATTTCTGGCCTTTTCCAATTCGGGGTTTCATCTTACGAGGTTGTGACCTCAAACTGGTCATTGTCTTGCCTGTCCTCGTATAGTTTCTGAGCTCAGTATTTTCCTTTTTATAGCTCCATGGTATTTTATTATATTTTTGAGATTAAAGAAGTAAAGAACAATAATGCTTACTCAGTTACTGACAGAATTGGAACGAAATCTCGACAAATGGATGAACTAAATGTGTCTGGATACAAGCATGACCTTTCTGAAAGACAGAAACTCATGCATTTGAGAAAGCTTCTGCTGGGATCGAAACGTCGTGTCTTATTATTTCTACAAGAAATCCATTTCTAGAGTTTAGGGGCAATTAGTGTTTGGTATAGTGGCTTGCAAACTGTTTGGTGTGCAATGGTATAATTTTAAAAAGAAGGAATAATTTGTTTATCAAATAATCTTAAGTAATCGGGATCCGTTACTTATAAGCTTTTTATGATGTCGACAATAATGTCGTTCGATAGTCCATCTACGTAAAGCTAAAACCTCGAAAATAAGACATCACCATAGCAACAAGGATTAGATCAGAGCAGGTTGTTATAACCGTGGTTCGTGGGAAAAGTCCAGACCACATAAGAAGAGTCGACATGCAACATTTAAGTGAAAGGAAAAAAACTTGATGAATAAATGACGCATATCTATTTTCATACTTGAGCTCAATTCATTTGGCTGCGACCAAAGGGCTTATAGTGCATTAGCGCTGATAAAGCGGAATTGGTCAAGGAAGAAATCATTGAGGAATTGCGCAAGAAGGGGCCCTTTGAAATCTACCCCTTGGTAGAAGAGTAGCGCGTTCGGCAGGAAGTCCGTGGGGAAAACGCGCCTCTTAGACGGGTCTCATTCGGGCAGGACGATCCTCCCGAGAAATGAGTCTCGTGGCTTGATTCTGAGCGAAACGACAGGTTGTGTTTAGAAGTAAGTTATTCGAGGTTTCTCAATGTGTTTCTGCTCCGAGTGAATTAAATTCAATTTTTATATCTTTTTATGATATAGGCGTAAGTGTGAGAGTTTTTCAAGAACAAAAGTGCAACAACGAATAGGCAGAGTGATTAATTCAGTGTCGGAGAAACAAACGGAATTATTAACATCCAGGATTTCTCTGAAAAGTTAGAAGGCCTGACGTTTCGATCCTAGTAGGACCTGTCTCAAAGGCAGGACCTTTCTCTCTGCCTTCGAGAAAGTTCCTGCTAGGATCGAAACGTCAGGCCCTCTAACTTTTAAGATTCATGTATTGCAGGTCATTTTAGTCAGTGAGCAGTTTGCAACAGTTTTTTTTTATCTTTGAGAAAGGTCCTGCTAGGATCGAAACGTCAGGCCCTCTAACTTTTAAGATTTATGTATTGCAGGTCATTTTAGTCAGTGAGCAGTTTGCAACAGTTTTTTTATCTTTGAGAAAGGTCCTGCTAGGATCGAAACGTCAGGCCCTCTAACTTTTAAGATTTATGTATTGCAGGTCATTTTAGTCAGTGAGCAATTTGCAACAGTTTTTTTTATATTTAATCCAGGATTTCTGTGATCAATAGCAGCGATGTGTGAGTAATTTTGGCGAGCCTTTCACTAGAAGCTCTTATGATGACTGTTTTGTACAGCCCAGATGATGTCAAATCACACACACGGATCATGACAATGTACATTTTCCTAATTATTGCCCCTGAGGCGCTCCATACATGTTTTGTGTCTGCGCGCGTCGTGACGATCCTTTCACAGCGTTGTCCGCCCGTCGGCCATGCAGAAGTGACAGCGCGCCACATCCATCAAAACCTTCCCTGGAAGCGAAATTCGGGTTTCTATGACTGCCTTGGTCTCCCTGGTGTTTCCATGGGGATTTGGGCTTAGATGAGACTCGTTGTGGGTTTACAAGTCGAGCTGGGAGCAGCCAATTTTCACCTCTCGTCACGGTCTTTCTATGTGGCTTACTGTAAGACTCATTCAATACCGCACCTTTCAACATCTCACAAATGGCTAGGCTACAGGCGATAGATTTCAACTCGTTTCATAGTTACATCGTACGGCCTTAATTCCTCGCACGAGGAACGTTCTGTCGATATTAGCCTCATTTCAAGGCACATAGTAATACTAAAAATCCAACCTGCTTATTGACTAAACCAACCAATTTTCAAATCTACAACACATCGAGGGTCTGACGTTTCGACCCGAGCAAGGTCGTTTTAGTGCAAGGACCTCCATGAAGCTAAAGGTTAGGTCCTTTAATCCTTGCAGATCAATCAAATAATGTTTTGTTCCTGGCAGGACCTCCCTAAAATAAACCAGCTCCTTCGTCCAGAAAGGCACTGCTTTAGAACCCCGTAGGAGTTGTTCGTTTACCTTGTTCAGATTTCAGAACTAGATGACTATTTGGGAAGGTCGCCATCTTAGGGCTGGACAGTTCATGTTGTTAGACCTCCAGAGGTCTCAGGTTTAAGTTCTGGTCCAATCAAAGATCCTTGGCATTTTCAAAAATTGTTGAAGTCAGTTTTTCTCAGATTTGAATTCAACATAAAAGCTAAGTTACAGTGATTGCATCATGAAAGATGCATATACGACAAAGAATATCACACACAAATATTTGTCTTCAGTTGGTCTTTAAGGAAGTCTGGGAAAGGAATTATTTAAATTAAAAAAAATCTCTGGTATAAGAATGGAGCCTGGGTTGCTTTAGCCATTTATAATTAATGGAACCACCTGCTCCCGTTCTGTCGCTACTCCACTCTCCCTCAATTCATTCTGTTCAAGGATAGATTCTCCAATGAAGGAACTCTATACAGTAGAAGCGATGGTTTGTGGGTGTGGCCGAGTGAAGTAACTCCCCTCTCCTTGCCCCCTTGACCACCGGACCCATTTCCCTATTCTAAGATGCCTTGCGGCCAAGCTTAACTTCTCTTCTTTCTCCATTGTCGGTACTCGACTGGACAAAATGAAACCCGATATCCTCTGCCCTGTCAACCAGGAGGAGAATGTCGGATTAAAAAAGAGTCCCTTCCCGTCCCCGGGATTTCCTAAATCACCGTTGACAAACGACTCGAATTATCCGGTCATTTCTTGGTCGTAAGATTTCGTTTAAATCGTCTTTAGCCGCTGACTGAATCCACAAATCTGTTTCAATTGAGGAAGTGACAATTTTCTAACAAGTATTCTGAATTGTGTTCGCTGTCTGAGTCATTCTACAAAAAGAATAGAGGAAATCCGAGCCACGCATCTTCAAGAAAAGAAAGAGAGCCCATGGATCAGCAGATAATGTCTATATATCCCTGCAATGCTTTGTGCTAGGTTCACTCACGTAGCCTGTAAATAATTCAGTAGGCCTAGGATTATAGTTACAATATACCAATGCCGTAATAATGTTTCATATGCTGCACCTGTTCGCTGTAATAATGTTGATCAAATATTATACAAAGCTGTTTCAAATACAAACTGCGCTAGAGTTTGACCAATAATTAGAACTTTGAAGATGAGGGTTCAAATTCGACTTAATCATTCAAAGTGATCATGCTTGAGCCATGGATAATAGCCTTTACAAATATTGCAAACTGCACCGACTAAATTTACCCAAATGCAAATTTCAAAATTTAGTGGGCCTTGCGTTTCGATCCTAGCAGGACCTTTCTCTGCAACGTAACTGGTTTTTAAACTCATCAATGTAGATGACCTGATGGTGTTTCTATGTAAGGCTTGATCCTACTCAAGGGCTGGGAAGTTGAAGGTCCTGCTAGGATCCAAACGCCAGGCCCTCGACATTTTAAGTCATCGCGCAGTGTGCAATATTCTAGATCATTGTAAGCCTTTACATTTTGATGATTAATGTTCGCACATCAAATCAAATGGAGCACGATATTACATCCTAGACGAGGTGGCTATCATATATCAGCGTGGACCATAAAACCACTTTGGCTTCAGCCTAAAAACAGCCGTCACCCCTTCCTCTAATATCCGTGATTGACTTGTGACCGAGACTGAGGAGAAGAGATGAAATGAAACGCGAAGCCAGAAGTGTCACCTTGTAGCTTGGGGCGCTCCATTATTTTGGCCCAGTTTAAGACCTGGACGAGAGAGGATTCGCGATGGATGGCAAGATTTATGAGATTGGAGGATCGATGCCCAGGCTAGGCGCTAGGTCCTTGATATGAAACTGATTAGAAATTCATTTGTGATCTTTGAAGAATCACAGGATCTAAACAAAACCTTCTACTATCGCTGCAATCAATCTCAATTTGAGGTGTCAAGAATCTTGATGTGTTTTCCATAAATTATCTTCACTCCCTTCCTCGTATTATTTTTACAAAATGTTTCCGGTACCAGCTCCAGCGTTTTAGACATACCAATAACTGGCTGACGAGGTTTTGATTTAACCAGTTGGCATGGCAACGCCTCTCCAGGGGTAAATGCCCCACAAAGCGTTTCCATGGTTACCGCTGTGTGACTTGTTTTTCAGATTTTTCAGTGAGAGTGGTCGTGGTTTTTGTAGTTGCGTTCGTCAGTCTTTTTTACCCCACGCGATTCGGACACCTTCATACCCTACAGCGGAGGCTTTCAACGGCGACTCTACTTTGCTGTTTGGTGTGGAGCCTCAGGTCCCAGTGGTCATGTGCATTGCTGACGGACCTCATGGGAAGCACAACTCAGACGAAGGCGCTGATCGGATATGTGAAGGAAAGACCGAGGGTAGAGGAGGCGCATTTGTAAAATGCGACCGCAAAGGAGAAGTGGAGGAAAGGGTAAAATCTTAAAGCCCCTACACAACATTGGTAAGATCGAAAAACAGAAATGTTCACAGATTTACATGAAACTTATACAGTTTGAAGATGGTTATAGTAGAAACCTCTCACTTAAACATTTCTGCCTAAAATATTGTATTTTGGGAGAAAAGGGTAAAAGAAATAGATTACGTATCACCGAGATCTAAACTATTTTTCGGAACAGTACGGCGTTGAATGGAGCGGTTTTCACGATTTTCTCGAGACTCGGTTGGCGGATTGAGCTGAAATGTTCACAGGTGTGCTATTTCATACATATATTGGATCAGACAACGCATGTATGCTTTTCTTTGACCTCGACCAATGTTGTGTAGGGGCTTTAAGGGAACAAGGTGCAGTTGTGTGACTCCTGTATAATGTGGGTGGAGCATCTTTTTGTCTTGTGCGTCCTCCTTTCGATATGAATCCTATCTGTCATTTTTGTGTAAATGAATAAAATTTTAGGATGCGAGTGAAGAATTCTGACCATGAGGGATCGTCGTAATGACTGGTGTGGAGACAAAGATGGCTTCTGACGATGATTGAGACATAAAGATTGAAACGTCCACTTTCTTGTTCCTTCGCATCTATTCTTCGCGCTGCAAGATCTCCTGCTGTATGGTGTCACTGCTTGTCTACATCCATGCTTTCAAATTAGAAAGAATTGAGGAACATACGGGTATAAGCCATTTCAGGATTTCTAGCGGTAGGATAATTTGTTTTATGACATAGGCCCCTATGCAAAAATGTCGTCAAGTGCTAAAAGACTAAATGACTGAAATGCAAATATCGAAAAGGAGGGCCTGACGTTTCGATCCTAGCAGGACCTTTCTTAAAGGCAGAGCGAGATAGGCAATGCCCCTTTAATATTTTCAAGACAAATGGAGGTTGCTCTAGGATTGCTAGTCTTCGCTGAGATGAAGTGTGAATCTGAAATTATTCACGAGGAACTCTCCCCCTCGGATATAGACAGGATCGGGTTACTTTGTTTCAGCCGCGCTGAACTGTCAAGAGGTCGTTTCTGACAATCCATAGCGGTGAAGCTGCTCGCTAATGTAGCCCGTGTCCCCCGGTGGAAACTTGACCAATCCCTCATTCTACAGACCGACTCAGAAATCAGGTGAACCCTGAATTCTATCAATCTGGCTGTAAAAAAGTGTATTCATTTGGGTGCCTTATAATGTCTCAGTCAAGCTTGGGGTATTGGAGATTGTTGGGATAAGGCGAGAGTTGGATCAACAAGATATCAAGTGATAGACAAGCAATGCATTTGAAAGATGAATCAGTGCCAGGGAAAACAGGTGCATATTTTAGGACTGAGAAATCAGCAGGTGTATAAAGAGACGTCCGGCTTGTATACATGTACCCCCCCCCCGGTTGTCTACTATTTCACTGTGAGCAGGATGAGAGGAGAATACTATCACTTCGTATTTGTGTTCGATAGAAAGGGGGAAAGTTGATACCGCGAGGAAATTGTGAATACCATAAAATTAGACATACAATTGTTACCGTGGTAACGCTTCTACGCTCGTGTCGGTTATGCAAGCAGGCAAGTAAACAAAGTCAACGCGTGTTGAGATACATCTAGCAAGCAAACACATAAGAAGGCAAGCGATACAATTAAACTGACAAGTCAACAAACAAGTGGAAAATATAAAGAAACATTTTTCTCTGCATATGGTAGGCAAGCAAGTAGCTAGGTATCCAAGTGAACATGCAAATAAACAAGCAAAGCGAGTACAGACGGAAATCGTTCTTATAGCAAGCAGCTATGTATGCAAGCAATCATACAAGCAATCAGGGTACTCCAAGCACCCAAGTAATCCAGGACTTGTGACATTAGTCGCCACTATGGCTGCACCTGCTTAGTGGACGTGAGGGTAGAACGAAACCCAAGCCGCCTCAATCATCTCCGTGCTCCAAAAATGGCGCGAGATATTTCCCGCCAAATCGATGGAGCAGACACATGTCCCGGATGTTCTCTACATCCGATGCTCCCCTCGTCTCCAGCTATTTCCGCGTGCTGGGGTTCACTGATCGCTCGTCACTCTCACGTCACGTCCGTATGCGATTCTACAAAACATCCTCCAACCACCATTTCCATTACCATGGCAACATTATTGTATTCCTTTCTGGTTTTATTTTGGCTACAGTCAATGTCTTCTCTGCAGACTGATTGGCGAATCTGAATTTGAATGTTTATGAATGTCTAGAGATTGTTACGAAGTCACCTTAACCGGAGCAAGGCATGGCCCATAACAGACAAAATAAAGTTGAATTGAGGTAGTGCTTTGCCTTTGAGAAAGGTCCTGCTAGGATCGAAACGTCAGGCCCTCAACTTTTGTGATTTGAATTGAGGGAAAGAACACGACTGGAATCAAGGTTTGGGAAAAGAATTACATGTTTAATCTCACGATTCTGAAAATGACTTAAAGTGACATACGAAAATGTTGAAAGCTGCTTACTGACTAGAAATAGAATTACCAAAATGCAAATCTCAAAATTGAGTGGGCCTGGCGTTTCGATCCTAGCAGGACCTTTCTAGGCAGGGGCTGTTTTGTCCTTGTCACTCTGCCTTTGAGAAAGGCCCTGCTAGGATCGAAACGTCAGGCCCACTAAATTTTGAGAATCTAAAAAAATAATGAATTATTACCCCTCTTGTAAATTGTTCTTTCGTTATAATTATTTATAGTCTTTTATATAGATGGAAATGAACTCCTTCTTACACATATTATTCTCACCAACTCATCAAGCAAGCAAAATAATGAATATGCAATTTCTCATCGGAGGAAATCCATTCCTAGCTGTCCTTATCTCTTCCCCGAGAGCCAACGTTAAGTCCACAAACCATGTCAGTGCTACGCCGACGAAATCAAGCCAGGCAAAACAGAGGCGGGTCGTTGAATTGCAAATTCTCTCCGAGAAGGGAGAGACTGCGAGGCTATTCCTCTTTGCCTCTGTTTGGACAACAAAACTCCCGCGACTTGAGAAAGGGTAGGGGTTAATGAACCGTGACTGTCCGGCTACGCTTGGCGTAGAGAGGCTGAGACACGTCATCGGGTTTTTAAAAAGTGGGATGATGTCCGCGATGGTCGAGTGGTGATGGAAGGAAGGAGGTTGTGGGCGGATCGTGAAAGATTCAGCGTGGGTCTGGTTGGGGAGTATGTTCCCTCAAGGTAGTCATCGATATAAACAGGTGTACGGGCTGTGACAGGTTTGTGGAGATGTAGGAAAACAAGAACGAGAGGACTGATGAATTAAACAAAAGGTAACAGGACGCATTGACCTCCTTTGCTTAGTATTGAGGCTACTTAAGTCGCCCAAGGAACCGTCCCTATGATTGGAGAAGGGTTTCAAACCAACTTGTGATTTCTCTCCGTCTTGATTCAAGACTTGTTGGACATTATTTGCATTCAGAGAGCCCCTTTGACCGTAGCTGGACCTTTTCTTGAAGACCGAATTTGCCTTTTTCTCCTTTGATCAAAACGCTTATATAGCCGTATCAAATTAGTTTATAGGAGAAACTACCTAAAAGAGAGGACCTTTCCCAAAGGCAGAAATAGTATACAGTTGATCAATATTTGACTGCATGCTTAATCAGGGAGGGGCCTGACGTTTCGATCCAAACAGGAGCTTTCTGAAATGCTGACGACACGACAAAACATGACGGAAGTTCCTGCTGATGAGAAGGAACATTTCCTTCTCGGCAGGAATTCTTAGGTTTATCAGCAACCCGGAGGCAAACTCAAAGTTTCCAAAGATAAGATTATCTATCTTCAGAAATGCAGATACATTATCTAACAAAACACCTCAAACTTCCTTTTTTTTTAAGCAGATAAAGAACATTCCAGCATGAAATCAGTTCAGTCTTGTTGGGGAAAATGCATGTGCATTGATTATTCTGAGCAGATCGTGTCTAGGATGTTTACCTTCTGTCCTGGTGTGAGTGACGAAGAGGGGTAACTCCGACCATCTTAGGGAGGAGCTAGTCAAGGAAACCTGAGGCATAGAATAGCAGAGTGTTATAATAACAAAGCCAAGATGTCCATTGCATCGAGTGACTCGTGACTTGCAGGAGAAAATGGGGAGGAAATAATATGGTTAAAAAGTGGATCTGAATTTCTTCTGTTACACAGAGTTGAATGCACTGAATGAATAATCGTATGGTAGACAGGCAATGGGGCTTCTTACTTTGTGAAAATTTAAAATGATATGCAAAAATGTTGCAAACTACTTACTGACGTTCTGCCATTAAGAAAGGTCCTGCTAGGATCGAAACGTCGGGCAATCCTAATTTTGAGATTTGAAATTAATTTCCTGTTCATCGCCGTGAGATCATGAATTGTTCGTCCCTACAAATAAACTGCATACGAACTCAGTTCAAACGACCGACAGCGTAAATTTTACTCCTTGAAAAGAGTCCACGATTCTATCGCACAGGACCCTTTGTCAGAGGCAGGGAATGTCCTTCAAATATTAATCCGCCAGGCCTTTTAACCCTTTGAACCTGAATATATTAAAAAAATAGGTCTTCATTTATCAAGAGGCATTATCATTTGTAAAATAATTTTGATGTGGTGAATTGATATTATTTTTGTCACACCGCTTCACATTAAAAGAGTATTGTATAGCGCCCTCTACTGATACATATTTGCAGGGTCTGCTTTGAGATCACTGGTGTCTTTCACAGCGTTTTTATATTTTTCTTTTGGGAATTCATACTTCATGGAGTTATAGGAAGCAGAGAAATGTAATTATTTGGGTCAAATCACCCCAAAGATAGCAAAAGTTCCTGATTGGACGGCTTCATTTGGCATTATATGCAAATATCTCAGAGCGCAATCTGATTGGTGGGTTATAATAGTATGCAAGAGATCGGTGACCATACGCGTGCTGCGTGTAGCGTATAGGAAGCACTGTTCCGTTCGTGTGTGTGCGTGGTGATGTGGGAGTTAGTGTGCAGCGAGTATGGAGAGGAACTTCACCGATGTCTGAAGCTGAGAGATGATGCTCAAATTCTTACGTTCTTCAAGAATGATTATCCATGGTTTACTGATGTACTCTGATAAACTGTGGATCTACTGATGTCATCAAACATCATGTCGGAATTCTCTGTCATGTTCGTCCATTGCACATTCACCTGGGTGAGTTGACGGTGACTATTTGCCTGGGCATGGTAGTTTGTTGTCAAGTAACGCCCACTCTGTGCTCGTAATGTAACGAGAATGTCTGCGGTTGGCGTGGGGGCTGATGCGCAGACAGACGGTAGCCGTTGGGGCAACAGGTGCATCCAGAGTTTCCCCATTTACGATTCTCTTATCTTATCCATTAAAATACTGGATAGCGATTCCAATTAGTTGTTGGATAAAAATTCGGATATCTTTTTGGATAATTAGTGCGAGGTCACAGCTTGATTCCATTTCATTTGAAATTGTTGTAGCACGGTTTTGATTTCTTTTCATTTGTTGATATATTTTCATTGAATTTGAGTATTGTTTATCTCTCTTATTCATGATTTTCTGGTCCAGTTAAGTCAAATTTGTAACGTGCATACATTGTATGTTGCTTTTGCAAGAATGTTTCATGATCATCTACTGTTTCCAGGATCTTGTGGGTTTTTTTTTTCAATGTGATTCTATTCTTGGGAGGGGGTGTTAACAAATCTGCAATGTCAATCAAGTCTTCCCCAGTATCACTCTTCATCAATTTTGTGTGACTAGCATCCATAACTCCATGCTCAAACTCAGGCAAAATGACACGGACAACAAACTTGCATCACTTTTTCTTATCACAAAATAGTTGCCATTAGTTTTGCATCCCTGAGAATCCTGATTCCAAAATATGTTAATAATTTTTTGATATTTGCAGTTTGGTCAGTAAGTTTTTTGGTACTCTACAGTCTCTAGTATTTGTATTTTCATTTCTTAATCTTTTTTCTTTTCTTCAAAAGTATTAAAGCATCTAGAGTTACATTCTCAGATGTAACTTACAGTTACAGTTTCTTGGAAGCAGTGGTCATAATTGTATCATTTAAATGTAGAAATGTTCCCATCATTCTGAGGATCTAGAAGATATTCATATCCAATGAAAGATTTTAGATTTTTGAGCCCAATCATTTTCCCCATTTGATGGATTTTCATGGCCATTGAATTCTATCATCCGGTTGGGTTAGGTGCGGACTCTTTAGTTACTGCCGTCAGCATTGTATATAAATTCTTTGCACGATTCCTTCTTGTTCATTGAATCTTCTCAAAGGCCTCCTCGCTAATCCCAGCTGGTATTTAAACCCCCAACTCCTAAATCCCCCTTAAATTATCCCAACCTCTCCACAGGGATTGATCAATGCAATAAGCCAATTCATTCCTGAGGCCTTTACGGCCTCCAGGCCAACATTCAGACCTAGACTCCTCAGCCAGAATGAAAAGTGATTGGTTGACCTGATTGTGGCTGGAGGAAAAAGGAAAACTTCTTGACTGGCACCTCTATTCAGATGGAAGTAGCAAAATTCAGCCTTTATTGAGAGGTGCTTTTTCAGAATGTTGACACGTGAAGCTTTACACTGTGTGTGGCTATACTGACCTCGATTGTCCAATGACGTAGTTCGATTGAAGCATAGATTGAAGAAGGCTTGGACTACCAGGGCCTTGCATGGTAGAGGCACGGAGGTGGTTTAGAGGTATCAGGAGGGCTTTACGTAGGTGTGGTTATGTCGATCAGGATTGGAAACTTGAGAAAAGGAAAAAACAACGTCCAGGAAGTTTGTCAGATTTATATGTCTGTAGTCTGAGACAGTTGACTAGACTGAAATGAGACGTTCCAACTTGATAAACTATCCAGCCAAGGTTGACACATGTAAAATTAGAAGTACTGATGAGTCTATATTGAGGCATATGGTGGTTGAAGGTTTCAACCATATAACCATCACCACAAGTGTAATGACCACATATCAGAAGAAATATCAAGTCAAAGGTTGGTTGTGGTGACGCCATGTGAATGTTTCTTTTGTGTGTAAGCTTATTCCTCCATGGTGTGGAACCTCACTTACACCAAAGCCCTTTTCAGACAATGCTGAAATAACTTGCAAGGCTTCAGAGAGAATCTAGCGTATAGCATGGGACGTTGTACAATAAACAGTTCCTCCCTTCACACGATCGATTGCCAAGGGTCCCGTGTGAAATCCTCCTTTGACAGAGGTACAGACCTCAGACAAAATCTCTCAAGGGTTCACCAGGGACGTCTGTCACGCATTGGTAACCTTTCACACGATGGGACTTTTGTTAGATTTCTCATGCATAATACATTTTCTCAACCCTTGCGAGTTTTTTCAGCGTCGTCTGAAAAGGCCTAGATACAGATGGATCAGATTTGAGGGTTTGTACGGGACACCATAATTATAAGTAATCTCTTTCGAGAAGGAGAATGGCTCTGAAAAGAGCCTGTGACTCAATGTTTCGGACAGTCCGTGTGTTCTGCCCTTCATCACAAAAGGAGATTTGTTCACATGTGTCATTGCAAACCACCCTTGTAACCCCTGACTCGCTACAGTCTACCTCTCCACCATGAACAGCCTAAAATCTCAAGAGATAATGCCTCTCATCAAAGCTCATTAGTACTAATGCCACTAATGATCAATGTCCAAGAAAACCTTTGTTACCCACCCACCCAGTAATCAACTTTCCGCCAAAACAAAAGCTTGGAGATGAAGGTCAGAGTTAGTGATTACCAGAGTTACGGTAGTCATTGGCGGAGAGTTCAGGAATCAGAAGGTTGGATGGGAGGAAGTTGTTCACATAGCGTGATATCCGTGTTAGTGTCTGGAAACCACCGTGAAAGTTTGGGGCGTTACTAAGGAGGATACATTTCCATAAAGGAACCAAGTGAATTTGGCCGCAGGGATGTTTGGAGGTCTGTAATGTCTGAATAGTGGATGGGAAATGATTGATCACAGTGATATCCTGTTTACCTACACCTGCTTGGAAGTTGGATAAGGTATAAAGTACTGGCCTTGTTGGAGTATTCATCACAAACTTCTTTGTCAGTAACTGGAGTGCATCATTGTGATTTGCTCACTGAGGTACAGGTCTAATTCCTTCTTGACATAGACTTGTATAAGTCACCTCTTCATTAGACTAAGGGTGTGGATGATACAAACTGAATGCTGACTTGAAGGACTAAAATGCAAATCCTAGAGGCCTGATGTGTCAGTCCCACCTAGTCCTTTAAACTTCAAAGTCTGGACATTTTTGTAAAATCTGTATGTTTATCTACTTGTTTATTTACTTTGTATATCAAAATGTAGTGGGCCTGACATTTCGATCCTAGCAGGACCTTTGAGAAAGGTCCTGCTAGGATCAAAACGTCAGGCCTACTAAATTTTGAGATTTGCATTTTGGTAATTTTAGTCAGTAAGCAGTTTGCAACATTTTTGTATATTACTTCTGCAACAACCTGACATCAGATTGTTTAAACTCTTCTCTATATTTGTGTCTTTGCAGGTTTCAAGATAACTGCCAAATACAATCTTGGGATACTGGTGTGAGCTCAAGATAAGTTCTCCTTCCTTGATCCCAGAGAATGGCTGGTATAGGGACCATGAACTCAGCCTTTGATCGAATGAACGTTGAGAGTCCATCGTCGTACGGGTCCGGAGGATCTTCCACAGGCATGAGTCACTCCTCCAACTCTCGCTCAAACTCCTCTGCCTCACGGAACTCCTCCGTCTCAAGGAACTCGTCTGTGTCTCGTCGAACCAATCATAGCTCGGGTCATGACTGGGATGGCAACCATCGAGGAAGTCTGGAAACCCTTAACACCAGCATCGCTGATGAGTTTGAGTGCGGAGACCGACATGATCGTCTGACTGAACTTGATAAAGTCCCATGGGGTGAGAGGCATATTGCTAGAGTGCTTCAAACGGATCGTGTTCGACAGATCATTAAGAACATCCCTTATGATGTTATTCAGAGGTTGTCCTACCTTCTTCAAAGACCTTTGGTGCGGATTGCTAAGGAGACGCAGAGACTTAGCATCATGTACGGCAAGTGTACTAAGAATGAACTACACACAGCTATCAAGTTGATTTTATCTCAACCCTTAGCGGAGGTATGTCTATCAGCTGCACTGCGAGCATTGTCTCTTTTCCAGATGAGTTCCGAGTGCTATAATCAGAGTAAGAAAGCAAGAGCTGGCTTGATATTCCCAGTGGGACGATTCTATCGTTGGCTCGTAGACACTAAAGTCTCTCCTCGCATCCACAACCATGCCGCTGTCTATCTAGCGGCTTGCATGGAGACGCTGACGATTGAAGCCTTCTGCCGTGCTTGTGTTGACTTTGATAAGAGAGATGGAGAGCTAACCATGTCTGTCTTGGAGTATGGAATAGCCAATGACATGAACTTGTGGGGACTTCTGCAACCCTTTGAGCATCTCATTTGTGGCAGGAATTCTTCAGGTATGTACCATTTTATTTTTCATTTATGAACTTGAAGCTAATGCAGCCAGTGATAAGACACATCAAACTCTTGTAACTGAGAAGTTTCATCCAATTTGCAAGAGGATGAGTTGTGATGTAACAGATGGTGTCTTGAGTTTGATGGAATTGACTACAAGTCTAAGATAGCTTCCATAGCTGGGACCATGGCATTCCTAGTCATGACACAACCATAGAGACCAAGTCAAATGCATCTAAGACTAAACATTAAAGTATCTTCCCTTGTGATAACCGGAACTCAAACAATATGCCGGTACATTTTCAAGGCAACTGATATGCCTTGCCTAGGGATGATTGTCTTGGTAAAATTCAATACTGTCAATAAACATCTAGCATGCTGGCAGTTTGAAGCAAAGGATTTTTTTCTACTCATTCTTTGTACTTTTCACCGCATAAAGTCTGTCTACACAATTTAAATAAAATTTAAAATACATGTATGTAGCTAGGCCCCTAATCTTAGGAATAGGATCTTACATTATGCTGTGTTTTGTGGTACGATTCCTAAAACCAATGAAGTGGTTTATGGTTCTTGTAAAATGTAAAGAATTCCTGATGTTCAGCTGTTGTTGGGGGAAATTTCTGTATGCTTTTTCATTTTCTGTGTTTGGTTCGGTTGGCATGTGTCCAAACAGTCCTGACATCCTGCCTGTCCATGTCTGGTAGATCTGGTTCCTTCATATCCTGCCATCGTCAGACCTTCCTCCATGGTCAGACAAGGCTAGACTTGTGTCACCTCCCTCCATGTTGTGGGTGACACAAGCACAGGGGACAGGCAGGTTACTGGACCAAATGTCAAGTGTTTTGTTTTGTGAAATCACCAGCCTTTTTGTCCTTGTCACTCTGCCTTTGAGAAAGGTCCTGCTAGGATCGAAACGTCAGGCCCACTTGATTTTGAGATTTGCATTTTGGTAATTTTAGTCAGTTAGCAGTTTGTAACATTTTGGTATATCAAATTATCAACCAAATTTCTGGACAGAGTCAGACAGATTGGTCTTTCCCTGCAGTATATTTTATCAGACTCATCATAACTTATAAATGATCAATTGCAAGATGAGCAATGCACATGAACCATATTGCCTATTAAACTTGTAATGGGTTACCCATCATAAAATTCATTTGAATTATGATGATATTCAGAACGTTTGCTCTCAGTGCATGAACACCAGACATGAATGTAGGTTATGCACACAAAACCTCTTTCTGTGCAATGACTGCTAGATTAATTTGGGTGAATATAAATTGAGTGAAATGCTCTTTAATTTAATCCACCTGCTCTTCTCTTTTCCTCTGATGGGTTTTGGACCTGTCCAGAGGAAGTTGGCCTTCTACAGTAATTGAAACCGAGAGTAACATTAAATACCGGTACTCAAAACAACTTACAACAATCTGGCATAATTGACCATATCCTTGATTTGTGACACCTCATTTTCCTGGTTGGAACTGGTAGTTGGAAGCTTAATTGATCCATTGTGTTCTTAGCCTATATCATGTTCCTTGTGAAACTTCTGTGACATTTTCTAATTTCTTTATAACATTTGGAAACTGACTGTCTCTCAAACCCGAGCAGAGTTTCAGTCCAAAGAAATGTGGAGGCTGAGGTGAGGCTGTTGCATGAAGCTGAAAGTAGGTCAGATATTTTTGCTTTCAGACTTAAAAGGGGTTATGCACTTGTGGTCTTGACTCCCTGATATAGATCTAGCCAGAGGGATACTGCTTTTAGGCTCCTCTTTTAGGCCCCTTTTAACAAGCTTTTGGCAGGTGGCTGTAATGCCTGGTGTTCAATTTGGAACTGCATTTTTTTAATTTTAAAATTCTGCTCAGTGCTTTGCCGATTGCCTGCTGAGAGCTGACAAATATTGGCAGCTTGGTGGGAATAGAACCTGTAACTCCCTCCAATACTAAGTTGTTTTATCTTATGAAAAGTTGAGAAAATAATTCTTTGAAATGTTTTCCAACCGATTCTTGAATAGAAAGCAGTAATTGAGGAAACAAATTTGGATATAGTCAAGATATTGATGAAATCAATATTCAATACATTTTACTTTGCCTAAGTTGAGAAAGGTCCTGCTAGGATCGAAACGTCAGGCCCACTTTATTTTAACATTTAACTTTGAGCGAATGACTGAACTAAGAACAATCATTTCCTTGTTTTGCACTAATTCATAACCTTGCATCCCTGCATAGCTCCTACTAAGTTCAATAATTGGTTGGTTAAAGAGTTGCCACTAATCATCACCTGTGGAGTGGTGAGGGAATGGGACACAGGGACAGTCCAAATGACACTTCAACGCTTCGTTACAATTGATGGGAAAGCCATCGCTTGGCTGATCAACCAGAAAGTCTCCACATCTGCTATGCTGCTCATATCGTTGTTTGTCGCCAAACATGGAGTCAGTCTGTCTTCCATCTGTGCCTGGCAGGAAGGCTGGTAATCCATCCTATCAAATCAAATTGTAATTTCAAACGACTTGATCACATGACCTTCACAACAGGGGGTTTGTTGGACCTCAGACATCACAAGGTGATTGGTTGTATGACACAGTGGGAGGCAAGCTGTTCTAAACCCATCTGCAGATTTTAGATACTTAGGGAAGAGGGAATTTGTCTATTAGGGCAGAAGGTTGGGGACAGTAACCTTGACATGGATAAAAGCTTCAACTTGATCCAGAGTCCAGACCAACCACATGTTGCTGTTTTGAAACTACCTGGATAGCGATTAGCCTAATATTAGTAAGGGCATTTTAATTGTAGGACAACGACTCATGGAGAGCAATTGGTCTTTACTTTGGGTCAATGTCTATTGTATTAAGCATTTCAGTTTTTATGCACTGACCTTCAGGTCAGTTTTTATTTTGCCTTTTTTGGCCAAATTGTATGAATGACTCACTAACACTAAGATTTACTGCTTTGTGTCATTGTCTAAAAAAAAAAAAATCTAAAATTTAGTGGGCCTGACGTTTCGATCCTAGCAGGACCTTTGAGAAAGGTCCTGCTAGGATCGAAACGTCAGGCCCACTAAATTTAATATTTACATTTTGGTAATTTTAGTCAGTAAGCAGTTTGCAACATTTTTGTATATCACCTAAAAAAAATAAGTGGAGTGCCTGACATTTAGATCCTTGTAGGACCTTTCTCAAAGCCATTTTTGAGGGTTTCATTTCGGTCATTGAAATCGGTGAGTTTGCAACATTTTGAAATTGCATTTCATTTCTGGGCACAGTGCTGTAGTCATAGATCTAAAATGAGGGTTTTCTTGATTAATGGTTTCACCAGTTACCATAGGGATTGGTTACCGTGGGGAGTGGTTACCGTGGGGAGTGGTTACCGTGGGAGTGGTTTCTGAGTGTAACCTGTTGATGACACTTCAATCTGTCATCTAAGGTCAAAGGATTTAACCTCTTCAAGATTCCCTCTTGCCTCTCACCCATCTCCCCAGCCTCTCAGGGACCTGTCAAATGGATACTTAGATTGTCCTTAAGTGGTTGCTGAGGCGATAGAATCTGGTTGCCAAATTTTTGCAACGCTGCATATTGCTGATGGATTATCCAAAGGCTTGGGAACTCAATTTATACTGCCTGGGCAAGGAATTTCAGTCACTTTTTTTTCAGGAGATGAAGAATGGTTAAAGCTTTCAGTCAGTTTAAAAGCTGAATGTGTTTCATGATTTCCTGGACAGTGGTGCATATGGCAAAAACATCATGGTTGTGTTTCAGATGAAATTTCAGCTATGAGAAACCCAAATGTCATATTTAATACTTCTGATATTCATCGGTCTTATCATCAAAACCTTGCTGTTTTTATGGACTTGGCCTCAGATTAAGTGTCATGTTGCAAACATTAATTGAATGGCTTGAACCAGTCAAGGTGTTGTTTTTTTACTGATGATTCACTGATACTAAAAGGTTCCACTCTTTATAAAAATGATCAGTTCAGTGACTTCACAGTCTCTCATGATACTTGAAAGTGTTTGGATTGTAAAAGAAACTACTGTGCAGGTACCCTGTATCTATGGTAACAGTTGAAATATTAGTACAGGTCGACATGAGTGTGGAAACTGCAAGGGAGAGAATTAATTTATCTTCAACTCTAAAAATATTTCAGCCCATCATTTTTTCTCGTTTTGTACCGGTATTGCATGGAGAAGTGAAACATTCATTCATCTAACATCATTGCAATATTTAATGCATGAAATAATTACAAAAAAACTGTTGCAAAAGTTTGACTAAAATGACCTGCAATATATAAATCTCACAAGTTAGAGTGCCTGACGTTTCAATCATAGCACACCTTTCTCAGTATCTAATGCATATAGCAGGTTGTTTTCAGCTACGTTTCCATTTCTGTTGCTAAAAATTCTGTCTGGGAGCAATTTCCATTGAATTTCTACATCTGCGCCATTTATTGGAGTTTCAAACACTCTGTAATTGTTACTTTATTTGCAAACCTTGGTAGGGGAGTTGCTTTGATAAGCTGCTTTTGTTCAGAATGTTGAGGGCAGTGGAGTGTGACAGAAGGCAGGCTGGTTTGTTTGGATTCTGCCTGTAGTCACGGCTGAGTAGACAAAGCTAGCAGCTTGAACAATGGTATACTTGGATGCGGTTGATTGGTTTGGTACTACCACTGCATCTATACATTGAAGACTTGAAGTACAAAGTACAATCTACCTTGAGCTTATGAAGCAGAACAGGAAAAGTTAGCAGCGTGGAAAGATTGACAAATCCAATATTGAAAGGGAAATAAGCCAAGTAAACAAATTTACAAAAGAAGAATACTGAGTGACTGCTGGTAGCTTTGACTTTCACTCCTGTAACCTTTGGAAGAGAGACGAAGAGTGAAGCCTCAACTCAAGATCATAGGTTGTTTGCTTGAAATGATCCCTGGGTCATGAACACATCTTTTCTTCATCGGTGAAGCAACCAAAAGTTGCTACGTGTAAAATTGTTGATAATGTATGCAAGCCTATAATTTTATGGTCTACTGGGAGTGCCTTAGTAGTACATGTAGTAGTCTTGATTTTGTTGTTGGGGAGGAATTATTTGAATACTAGTGAAAATCTAGTAAAAATTACTAGTAAAATTCTAGTAAAATCAAACTATTTAGGAACAGAAATATATAGGAAGTACTTGAGAATTTACCAGTGATAGGTTCATGTACACTGTACATGTGAATAAACCTGGCTGGTGGTATTACAGTGCAAGTGTGTGCTGGGGTTTGGAACCATCAAGGGTCAATGTACCTTCAAGGTAGCAGTCCATTGCATTACCAAATATTTATAAACACTGTCTAAGTGGTCTGAGTGGATGACAGAGACGCAAGGTTAAATCTATCCATGTAGGTCTAGATGTTGTGAGTCATTTTAAGAGTCTAGGGTCAATTAGTCAGGGATGGCTCTTAAAATCCTAATTTACGGTTTAATGGCTGGATTTCAGCTTGTTATAATGGAACAGGCGCCCTTGCATCAATTTCATGGCTGAACAAATGAAATAGTTCTCCTCTGAAGTCTGAAATGCTCTGTCGATTTCTCTGTGGTTGTTAAAATGGCTAATGGCTGCAGTGACCGTTAGTTTATGAGAATTCACTTTCCTTTGTCTTTGAGAAAGGTCCTGCTAGGATCGAAACGTCAGACCCTCTAACATTTGAAGTTCCTGAGAATTCACTTTCCTTTGTCTTTGAGAAAGGTCCTGCTAGGATCTAAACGTCAGACCCTGTAATGTTTGAGTTTCATGAGAATCATAAAAAACATGAGGACCTAATGGCTGGATTGGGCAGGACCTATTTCAAACTCAAAGGCAAAACAATGGATTTATGGAAAGTGGGAATAATGTGCTTAGTAACCCTAATGAAAACACTGAATAAAAACAGACTGTTAAAAGCATCACTGACCACTGACTGACCTACTGCATGATACATAGAAATGACCCAATTCTGTCCATTGTAAAAGGCCTGGCATATTTTGATCCTACCAGGACCTTGCTCCAAGACATGCCTTTCAGAAAGGTCATGTCTGAAACTGAAACATTGACCAGACCCTTTGAAGTTTTGAGAAAAAGACAATGGATTTGAATCTTGTGATATTCATAGCTGAGTAGAAATACTGGTCTTTGGGGGCATTGCCGGCTTAGATTCTGTCCGGAACTCAGGATCATGTTCCTGGCAGAATGCATGGGTCAAGTCAATGTAGTTTGTGTTGTCCTTCTGGGAGTAGAATTGCCACTAGAAGGAAACCACAGTAGACCCCCTCTAAGTGTTTTGTTTCAGCTTGGAAGCTATTTAATAAAGGGAAGGAACACAGCAGAGGGTATCATAGAACATTTGCCTCGGATTTTTTTTTCTTCATATAAACAGAGGAAAAACTGACAGGGAAATTTGAAACCATTTTCAAAATGACAAAGAAAGTGTTCCTGGACCTAGACTTGAACCCGACAGCTTTTGCTAATATTATGCTTGATGTACAGTTCCAGTGTACACAAGGAAATCATTAGTGTTGACTGCATACACACCCTAGTTGAAAAAAAAAATGCTCATTAAATTTTGTATAAGGGAGTAATCAAATTGTAATTTGTCCATTGACTGGGACTTGATATTTTACATTAGTCATCCCTAGCTTTGTCATTTTGACCACCGGTAATTAGTTTCAGCCATTTTTCATTCTTTAATTTGTATAAACCTGAATAACTTATTCATGATCTTCTTCAATAATGTATCGGATTAAATAGAACTTAGGGTGGTTTAGGATGTGCGCTTTGTATTGTCAAGCTTTAAATTATTAGATTTTCTTTTTATCATTATTCTCTCTGGTTGCAAAACTGCTTGCTGATCTGAAACCATGAAATATTGGAGAGCTTGTTGTTACAATTCTCACAGGCCTCAGGATACTCAGAGTCCTCACAAAAGGTCTTGCTAGAATTAAAACATCAAGTTCTTGAATGTTTTTAGATAAAATAATCAGTTTCAGATATGCTGTGTAAATGTAGGCGTGTAAGTGCAAGGTTTGCGGTGACACCATGTATCTCTTCTCTTTCAAGAAGTGTGGCTCTGAAAAGACTTAAGCCGCGTCCGCACTGGACTTAAAATGGGTAAACTAACCGAGCAAATGGGTAAATTGACCATTTTAAGTCCAGTGCGGACAGCCAGAAAGTTTTCCTCCCAGGTAACTTACCCGACTCCAGTGGGTAGTTTAACCGACCAACTTCTGCCCGGTTAAATTGACCAGGTCAGTTTAACCGAGCCGAAAAGTCCAATCCGGACACGACGTCTCGGTAAACGACTCGGTAAAAAACCACATCCGGCGCCCCGCATTGCCAGAGGCCCTAAATACCACGTGACGTGCCATGGTCCCAATACAACAATGTTGTTTACTTTTCGAGCAGGGTCGACGTGTCGTAGTTTTATGGTATTTACATCCGGTGAAAGGTCACCACCATAGCGCCCTCTTGCGTTTATACGCGCCAGTCGGTTAGTTTTACTGCGTCGTCTCGGTTAGTTTACCCGAGTCGAAAGTCCAAGTGCGGACGCCGGGAAGATTTACCCATTGGAATGTTACCCACGGGCTCGGTAAAAAATAAGTCCAGTGCGGACGCGGCTTTAGTCGGTAACTCACAATTCGGGTAGTGTGTACTTTGCCTGTCATCAAGAGACATGTAGGCATGTATGGTACATGCTTTGTGCACTGCCACTAGTCCTGTGGTAGTTGACTCATTTGACTGACAGTACAAGGACTTTGAATACAGTAGAGCCAAGCAACCTTTTTTTCTGAAATGAAGGACAAATGGGAACCTTGGAATTTGGGTATAAAGAACAAAGGGAAATTCTTTTGACATGAATCTGTGATTAATTTTATAAAGTTAGCATTTGTGATCTTTTCAGCGTTGACTGGGGAAAGGCGGGTTTTATTGTAAACACTGTATATGCAGGTATTTTGAATATTTGATTTGGTTAAACAAAGGCCCCAATACAACACTGGGAAGATCGGAAAACATCAATGTCTAATTTACACAGTTTGTAGATGGTCATGATAGAATCCTATTTCTTTCTTACACTACAGAACGGTGCGAAAACCATGGATTAACACAAACTGTGGCAATCTTTTGACCTTTACCGATGTTGTATTTGGACCTTTGAGATGATCTTAAAAGGCAGGCTGTTTGGAATTGGAATAGAGCTAAGATGTATCTTAGAGCTAAAGTAAAACACCTGATAGACATTTTGGATGTGACATGATCACTGTCATGAAGTAAATGTAAATTTTGTATTTGTATGAAAGAGTACACGCACAATTCAGAATATCAGTTGGGAACTTGATGTCAGTTTATTATCCACAGTGCCTTTGGGAATTCATTTATGCTGGAATTATATCCATTAGGCTTTTACAGACCGTTAACAAACAATTATTCCCCCTTTTTTAGAAAGTACAACCCTTTTATTTTCTCTACCTGGAGATGTGAACGTACTTGTATATGGGTGGAATTTAATTTGTGTTTGTAAGGACTAGCGCAATTTTATTTTATGATTGTGTTGTGATTGTACGTTTTGTGTACATTATGAATGATAGCTGAATGAAGTCTGTTGTAGTCTGTCTTGGAATAATGACTTTGGAAAGGAGGGTACTCAGGATAGAGGGGAAGGGGAGACAGGAAAGAGAAGCCTGGTGACTTGAATAACCAGACTAACTTCAAGACTGGTTCCTAGAGGCAGGAGTAAGACTTCAGGAGGTAGAGCTGCTAGAGAGAGAAAGACGAAGCAGCAGCAATTTATTGCCCCATGGAGGTAAAGGTTCCTTCCTCTATGGTTGGTCCATCGCTAAGGTATTTACAATGTATATATTCACAGCTGTGTGTCTGCATGGGAGACTGTATTTGCATACGCAATCACGATTATTTGCATAAGAAATACAAGTATAAATTAAAATGTAGTTATACAAAAATGTCGAAAACTGATTACTGGCTAAAAAAAATAAAAATGCAAACCTCAACAATTTAAGAGGCCAGATGTTTTGATCCAAGCAGGACATTTGCTTAGAGGCAGAATGCTTTAAATTAGAAAAAAAAATTACCATGAAAAAGGATTCAGGCAGGTCCAAGTCCATGTTTGTGTCATGGTTATTCAAGCAGTGGTTAGTTGTATTGCTCAATGGGCAACCAGTCCTGGTGTCAATAGGGATAGACCAGGGGCAGTTCTCAACCTTACTCAGCTTTATTTCTACGCTTGATCAATCTACCTCAAATACCGGCAACCACAAACCTCTCCGCCCTAAAGCTGCCCAAATTCTCATCCTCTGATCACGCTCTGATCAACACCCTAAACAATTTGAAAATCATGATACAAAATATTCCCAACGCTTCAGGCTTTGTGTCCTAAGGCACTAGAATTGTGTAATTCTACGTAACGATGCAGCAAGACCAAAGAAGTGACTAAATCCAGTGAAGGACGGGGTTTAATTCTCAGGAAAAAATGGCCTTACCGTTACACAAAGATTGGATTGTGGCTCTTAAACTGTAAGCAGTTTGCAATTTCTGTGTATGACTAAAAAAAAAGTAGACAAGCTGACATTCCGATCATAGCCGGCCCTTTCTCAAAAACAGGATGAGATTCAAAACTTCTGACCCTCCAGTTTGCAACATAGCAATTTGAGTATAGCCTTGAATCATGGAGGAATAAGAAGAGCTTGAGTTTACAGTACGGTAATATATATGAAAAATACAAATGTCCTTTTTCAACACATCACCCTGGCTAGACAAGGAGATCCCAAACTCCCCTTGAATGGATGGGAATTGTTGTCAGACATAAGCTACTTTGTTTGGTCTGGTTAATTAAGCTATCCCAAGGCAATAAAAAAAACAGTAGCACAAAAGACAATCATTGACACTTTGCAAATATCAGGACTCAGTAGTGGGCTCTGGCTATTTATCTGTGCTGGTAATAAAGAGAACAGCGGTGTGTATTCCACAAACAATGCTTGTTTATTTTTGTAGATAGAATGGTTTGAATAGACCTCCCTCCCTAGCTTTGTAACTCATGCCCATAACATGTCTGTGGTACATGCATGGATTGAGGCTGAAAGGTTTCATTTACTCTGTGGTGCTATCAGCTCATATAAGTCCTGCTTAATTATCTCCCCCCAATATAGACACAATAGGAGGGCTTTAGCCTTAATTAATAGAGAAAAAGCTCTCTCTCTCTCTCTCTCTCTTGTAGATACATGTACATGGAGCTATGTTCGGTTTGTATCTGCATGGTTGAATATCAGTACAAATGTGCTCTAGCTTGGAGGAATGAAAACCCATGGAAAACTAGCAATGATTCTTTAAATGTTTGCCTGAATTTTGAAATGAATTTCAACCCTTGCCTGATGCATTACAGATGTGAATTCCTGCCTCAATTATTTGGTGATTTTCCTAAGGTATTGATCACTAGATGTGGAAATTTTGTAGTAACTCAAACACTGAATTGACTGCTCAGAATGTTCAGAAAAACTTCAGAATATGAAGTAAAATACACAAACACTGTTGCAAACTGCTCAGTGAAAGCAAATACATGATCTAAACAAGAGTTGGTCACTCATTCTTTGAGGCAATATATGCTTGTAAGACTTGGTCACTTGATTTCAGGAGACTTGATTTTATCAGTCATATGGATCCAATCAAATCCAGCAGTGAATTTGATGCATTTTTGTGGAGAGAGAATTCAACCAAGCACATGGAAATGCGTCTGTCTCTAAGTTTTAAAAAACGGCAAAGAAAACTTTGACTGGACCATCAAAGTTATCAATTTTGCTAGGAAATTCCCAGTCAGTTTTTCCTTCATTTGTTTGACTTTGTCTTTAAGTTTGACATAAGACAGACTCAAAGCTTGTGACCTCTGGGAGTTTGTATATTTGGGGTCATTGGAGGCAGAAAGTAGGTAGGTTGTGACATTTTTTTATTACCAATACGAGGGTGAGTGGTACAAGAAGAACGCAAGGAAATCTTGGGCGTCACTGAATTATTCCTCCCTGTGAAGATTGGCGCTTGTGCAAAGACCCAGGTGAGAGAGGACTGTCATTGGAATGTCATGAATTAAACATCACGGACAGAGGGAAAAAAGGAAGCCTTTCATTTGCGAAGGTGTGGGCAGAAATAGATTCTTCACCTCTCTGAGATGATTTTCTTTTTATGAAATAAAAAGCGAGCAAGCATTCCTTGGCCTCAAGGAATGGAAGGTTTACTTTTGTCTTTAATCCTGTTTGAATGCCAGAAACCTCCCAACAAGTTGAACAGCTGCATTCTCACTTCCTTCTTTCTCCATTCAAGCTGGGCTTAATCCTCTTTAATCCGTCTTAATCCATGAATAAGCTTCTGTTTGGTAAGCCTCATTGTGTGCTTTAATCCTCAAGCTGCCATTTTGTTGCACACTGACATCACAAAAACCCCAAGTGACTAATCATGACGATGGAGCCTCTGTGATTTGCCCCTGAGGTTTGCATCCACCTGTCTACTACCTCTCCATGCCTTTGTGCACTGATTTGTAACATTACCAAATTAAACAATTTCAACAACCTGCTACATCACCTCCTATGCACCTGCTATCTAGACTACACATGTCACAACATACCAATTTACCATATAATCATGGTATAATTATGTCCATGGTGCCAGAAATCTGTGGTCTGGAAATACAGTTCCATTCCATTACACAAATTTGACTTAATATTCTAAAGGATTCAGGAGAATTGTTCCATTTGTCATCACAAACAATGCCATTTTTCCCAGCCTTTGTTAATGAAGCCAGAGGTATTGGATAGCTAAATCAATATATTGCAGACATTAATTACCATTTGTGTAATGATGTATTGTTATTAAAATGATGGCTGAGATGAGTCAGGCCATTACCACAAACAATCTCACTGAATCTGGGAAAAAGTTGTCATCAACTCAACCTAGGAAAGAGAATGAATATTTCTCCAATTGTTTAGAGAGCGCAGAAGATTTGATCCAGGATTTTAATCCAACCCTTTAATTAACCTCTGAGCCTTTCAGCAGTTTAGGGGATATCTTGAGAAAACCAGCACCAACAACTATAGACTAGTCTGTTACATGAAGCGGGTAACATATTCTGCCTTTGAGAAAGGTCCTGCTAGGATTGGAACATGTTCTGCCTTTGAGAAAGGTCCTGCTAGGAATTGAAACATGTTCTTCCTTTAGGAAAGGTCCTGCTAGGATTGGAACATGTTCTGCCTTTGAGAAAGGTCCTGCTAGGATTGGAACATGTTCTGCCTTTGAGAAAGGTCCTGCTAGGAATTGAAACATGTTCATCCTTTAAGAAAGGTCCTGCTAGGATTGGAACATGTTCTTCCTTTAAGAAAGGTTCTGCTAGGATCAAAACATGAGGTCTGCTACAGATTTTTACAAGCTAATGAAGTTTGTGTATAAAGTAAGGCCACACACACATGTGCACTTTTATTTAGTTTGTTATAACTTTGCAGATTGTGGTTTACTGTTTACATCACTGCATAGTCAATCCATTTGGAATGGAAGGGAGAGTTTGATGGTTATATTCAAGCCCAGTCAGGAATGCTTTCAACTCCACCATCCAGTTATTTATACACAATAGGCAGAGAATGCTGATCATGCTAGCTGGGTAAATAAACAGTAAGTGGATACCAAGCTTCATTTGCCAGGCATGAGGCAGACCAGAATCCTTCTGTCCCTGGAGTACATACTGTGTAAATGTCCTTTGTTAGGTCAGGGTAATGATACTCTAGGCTTTATTGGTTACATCCATGGAGGAGGTGATCCTGGCTATCCCAACATGGATACTGTGGACTGCAATTCTCATACTATATCTGTGAGGGATACTGTGTGATTAGGTTGATCATTGTTTGATATGGGTTGAGGGAAAGAGTGCATAATTTATCATGTTATTCCAAAAAAGCTGGAAAGTGCTCACTGACAGCCAAGAACATTTGCTTGCTCTGTGCAGAATGACCTGGGATATTCTTCTGGGATATTCCAATCTTACTTTGAGCATAGAAGGATGGACAAGGACCAGAGAGAACCTGCTTCTTCCTTTTTCAGAATCATTACAACAATTACAAGGTTATAGTTTTAGGCTTACATGAATACACCTGTACTGGAGTTAGACTTCACTAGCCTTTAGTGGCACCTTTCTGTAGTGTTGATGAGAGAAAACTAGAATCAAAATCCCTTGTAAGATTTTTATTTGCAATTAGGACCTTCTGAATAAAAAGGTGACAGTCTCAGACAACATCAGTATTAGTGATATACAGTTGTGTACGTACGGCGTAGTAAGTAATGGTGAAGTTCTACTTATAATCTTGTTCTCTGACCCACATGTACTGTACTTTTACTGCATAGAAGTACAAATGCGTTGTAGGTCCAAATATTTGGCCAGTTGCTGAAACTGAAAGGATATTGGAGTAGATATACCCTCGGGAAATCTTGGGTTGTTTTGAATAAGGATTAAGGTGTGTAAAGTAGGCCGTCTGCACACAGGAATGACTGTAGCCTAGGTTGGAGAGCAGATGACAAGCCTTTAGCGGCTGGAGAGGGAGACTAAACATTGGACTAGGTGGGTGTTCCGGACTAATTATACAAGTGTGAGTGTCTGCCAACCAAGACATGACAGTACATGACATGGAGAGATTGAAAGCTACGAGTACAAGTAGGTATAGTTCCACAATGCAGGCTTCACTATTTGCAAACGTCAAAGAATTGCTTTCATACTCGGGGTGCAGTGCCATCACTAGCACAAAAAATTGCCATCCACTTTTCAATTTTGGAATCACGAATCAAAACGCTGTTCCTCTTGCGGTTTTAGTTTTTACAGAAATAGCGCGAATGTTTCCTGTGTGCTGGGTGTGTAAATGCTGTTGAAAAGATAACAATTAACATTGATAAGTTACATCCCTTGCCCTCAGAACGAACAAATGTTCACCTCCTTCCGAGAAAAAAGTAAAATGAAGGAAGTGACTAAAACGATATGCAGAAATGTTGCTAACTGCTTTCAAAATTCCAAAATGAGCAGTCTGGCCTGATGTTTGGATCCTAGCCAGACCTTTCTCAATAAATTGATTACATTCTGTCTATGAGACTTGCAAGACTGCACTCAAGTCAGAGATAGGCATTTGTCATTTTCGTCCTTTTTTTAAATGTTAAAATTTAGTGGGCCTGACGTTTCGATCCTAGCAGGACCTTTCTCAAAGGCAGTGCCTTTGAGAAAGGTCCTGCTAGGATCGAAACATCAGGCCCTCTAAATTTTAAGATTTACATTTTGGTATTTTTAGTCAGTAAGCAGTTTGCAACATTTTTGTATATCACCTTTTTTAAAATGAATGATTGACTAACTGAATCAAAAGAGACGTGTTGGATTTTCCAACTTTCCAGCCAAACATTCCCCTATTGATATGGACAACCTCCTCTCCCTAGTCCCTACCCATGCCCAAATCCAAAAGTACACCCTGTAGTGTAACCCCACTAGACCCACCCTTCTACCTGATTACTCACCCCCTCATGTGGAAGATTCAGCCTTGTTTAGCAGGACCAGCCAGGCCACAACAAATGACTCCCAAGCTTTTTCCAAAACATCGGCCGGCCATTTGACTCAACATCCAGCCTTTTCCTGCCCAGAATCCAGCGTTGCAAAATGTAAAGACCAGAGCTACTAGCAGGCAGTGATTGAATTATTTCCGCTGCTGATGAAAGGTTTTAATTTGTTAAGCCCTCTTTTCATCTTACGGTTGGTTGAGTCCAAGGTTAAAGAACTAGAAGCTGTGTAGCCAGAGGAAACTCAGCTCTAGGACTGGTACCTGGGTATTTCTTTTTTTAGATGGCTTTCCTCTTTTTAAATCTTCAACCAACTTCCTCTGATGTTATCGTGGTGTCCAGCTGGGTCTATTTCAGGTTTGGAGCAGACTCTGAAAGTTTCAGACACATTTGGTGTTGCTTTGTACAAAGTTGGTTGTTCTCTCTCTGATTTATATTCTTGAGGGAAGGAGGATGATTTATGCTTAGTCGGATCAAAGAGAATTTAGTTTAAGGGTTGGTGTAGATTTTTAATGAATTTTAGAAGAAAGTAAATGGCATGTCACAAGAAATGCAACATGTCATTCCTTAACTCCCAAAGAAATATCTGGAATTGAAGAGCATAAAATACCCTAGACCTAATTTTTACTCCCCCATGTGTTGTGTAAAGGAAAACTATGTCCACAGGGCTTGCTTGGTTCAGGGGATCATTCCCCCAGGGTGTTTTGGAGGGAAAAGGGACGTATTGTTCCCCTGAAGTTGGGCTGGGGAGAACCATGAAATATTGACTCCATGTTTACTGGCTGGCAACGTGAAGGTGAGTTTAACCAAGGCGATCCATGGGCAGGATTTTATGTAGAACTCCAGTGGGAATTGTGGAAGGAACTATTGAGGGAAGGGAGAGTTGGACTTGTGGTTTGTTTGATGTTCCATCACGTATTTGATTCTGGAGATAAATCAGAGAGATTGAGGGAACTGGTTTGCAGACAGATTCCCACATGAGGGAAAAGCCCAGAATGCTGACAACTACGGAACATTGAACCAACTACCTTCATATCTGAGGCTGGGTCTTACCTCAGAAACTTATACTAGGGACTGGTCGCCTGGCTGTATAGCTTCAAGTACTGTAATACACACTACTGGTGTATGAAAGTAGTTGTAGGACCTTTCTGAACAGCAAAGTGACAAGGACTTGATCACAGACAGTCAGGGCAAGGAAAGCCCTGACAAACATGACAGAGGAAGGACAACAGGGAAGGGAGTGGGATGCATGGAAACTAGTCTTCAAGAAGATATGAGAGGTCCGTAAGGAGAAACACTCTGCTTGAGGCTCTGTGTCCAAACAAGTACTGTCTGCACTCTGCACTATCTGTGTCATGTTACAGTAGACTGCTCATATCCCATTTTGCAGAATGCATATTATTCCCAAAGTGGTGTTTTTGTCACAAAGTAGGTTCGACCTAGATGCAGCGAGTCAGCCCAGATGCTAATGAAATAAGGGTTCAGGGACTGCTATGAATTCATCAACCAATTATTGCCGTCACACGATTGCACTTTGCCAATTTGTAGGTCAACCTATTGACTGGGGGAGTGTGGCTGAAATTCCCAAGGACATAGAAATTGACACTTTCTGATTTTCTCTTTGGAGCCAAGTCGTGAAAAATTTGTCAGATCTCAAATTAAAATAAAATGGTTAACAATGGATGCACTGATTGTGAATTCAGTAAGCTACATGTAGTATGATTATCAAAAGTCGTGTCCTGCTAGGATCGAAACGTCAGGCTCTCTTTTGAGATTTATGTATTGCAGGTCATTTTAGTGAATGATCAGTTTGCAACAACTTGATTTATAAAAATAAAAATGATTGCACATCTAAACAATTGAGACAATCTGGGTTTTTTTATCCTTGTGGGACCTTTTGTTAGACAGAATCATTTCATGTAACTAAGAGAAAGTATTGACACTAATCTTTTCAATCGTGACGATCAATGTTGGGGGTTTAATGTCTCATTAGAAATTTACCAGCTTTTTCTAACTATCTAAAGTTTTTAATCCTCCAAAAAAACCTGTTTTATTTCAGAATCATCAGGGTATGCAACCAACAGAAAGGGCATTATGCAAATATGGAGAAAAAAACATCTAAATTTGTGTTTGATACACGTGTGCTGTGCGTTGCATTTTGTTGCTCAGTTTATCTTGAAAAAATAAATTTCAAAAAGATTGCAGATGATTGAATCATAGAGCGATTTAATCTCCATCTCCATCCATTAGAGGGCAGGAAAGATTATGATCTGAAAGTACAATCCGTAATCAGTATACATTGTGCTTATTTGAACGGTCACAAGACACAACACAAAGGAGAGATTTCCGAGCATGGAGCTTGTCTTTTCTAGTCCAACCAGGGGTGGACTGTACCCTGCCTGTCAGTTTGTGTGAGATGGTTTGACAGACAAGTGGAGATAGGGAGTGCAGAACAAACATGCCTGGAGCATTTGCCATAGAGTGCTGGCAAGATCTCAACTCCTATACCAGACTTGCTAATGGTCTGCTTTCTGTGCCTTGCATCTAACGGCGGCCTATTCTCAGCCTGCAGGCTGGATGTGGAAGTGCATCTGAGTCTTGCTCTTTGCTTGGGATGAGGTGTTATGTCTCTCTGTCATCTCAGAATAGATCTTTCTACTTTCTTTCCACCATGATCTTTCAAACTGCACCTTCTGAGATATGCCTGCAAGGTACTGCATGTATCTTTGATCTCTCAGCTCTCTGCAGATCCCTCTGTCTCGAGTTTTGTTCAGTCGATTCCGGATATTTATTAGCGAGAAAAAGAAAGGTTTTTTTTACCATGCTTAGTTCAGGCTTCCCAGTAGTCCTGAACTCCTGAAGTATTTTGTTGCTGCGTACAGATTCACTTACAGCATCCACCAAACCAAAGATTGACATGCACTCCAAGATGTGAGATTTGATAAGGACTAGGTTGATTTTACGGGGTCTTGAGAAGGATCCAAAGTGATATCAGAGGAGCTGACCTTTCAAGCCTCTTGTTCTCCATTCTATTTCTTACGACTCCCCTAAGACAACCAGGCACTCACAACCAGTTAGCTTGCTAAGCCCTAGACACAAGGCAGTAGCAGAAGGTATGCCAAGGAGGCAAATAAAGAAGCCAGGTGATTTTACTTAGACAGCTCCAAGATGTGACAAGAGGCTTCTCATAAGATGGTGATACCGCCAATCTTGCAGGCCAGGCTCTGAATGTCTGGCAGAAACCTTTAAAACAGATTTATCCCGGCTCCATTCAGCCCTTTGTGCGATGTCTGAAGCCACAGGAGGTGGAGTTTTCCCTGAATGGGTCTTACAAGTGCCTTTAATGACAATGATGAGAGAGGAGAAGGCATAGACAAGGATTTATTTGGATAGGAGGGAACTTTACTACTTCAGGAGTGGCACTAGCTGCAGGCCATGCCATGGACAAATTAGCTGTAATGATGTGAAATCAATACCATTAGTCTAGACTCAATGTGCTTGCTAAATGGAGGAGTTGGTCTGCTCTTCTTCCATTTCATTCTACTACCAGGATTCTACATACCTTGTTAGTGTCTTCATACTTGATATGCCAACAACACCACCATACCCAATAGCATCTAATTGCAACTAGCACTGTAGTCCATACGCTCAGTCTGAAAAGGTCCATCTTAATATTTATAGGACCTGACATTTGTATCCTACCAGTGGTGGTTTTTACAAAGTCTAAGGATGCATCGTAACTCAACATGCGATGAATAACCCATCGTAGATTTTCATAAAAATTATGTCATATTGTTTCTGTGCATTGCTATTTGCCTTGTGATTGATCATGAGTTTGATGAAATCCACCTCTAGTCTACTAGCCCTTTAGAGGCAGGAGAAAAGCTACTCAGTCTTTGTTCAAAGGGACCCAGGATATATTTCCTTTACTACACACAGATTCAATGAGGGTTTACTCTGCTCAATGTGATAAAGACTGAATACTTTGCCCAATGCCTGAGTGAGATGACAACTAGATGTGTGGCTCCATTTTCCCATTCACAAACACTCAGCAGATAAGACCATCTTTGCCGGATGCCTGAGTGAGATGACAACTAGATGTGTGGCTCCATTTTCCCATTCACAAACTCTCAGCAGATAAGACCATCTTTGCCGGATGCCTGAGTGAGATGACAACTAGATGTGTGGCTCCATTTTCCCATTCACAAACTCTTAGCAGACAAGACCTGTGGCGCCTGAGCCCTGTTCCCATGACCAATCTAATCATTGAAAGGTCCTTTAGAACATTGCCTCATCAAATTGTCAAACATACTCTAGTGTGAGTATACCATTTACTTCAGCACCATAAAACACAAAAACAAACAATGGCATTTACTGAAAAGCTCAAGATTATTGCCAATTAAATTAAGGTTTTGAATGGATTACATCTGAATCCTCCAACCTAATTTTTAATTTCAGGCACAGTTTTTTCAGAGTTTAATTAAATCTAGTCCAAGCTTGTTGTTTTACTGTCTTTCTGATAAAATTGCATTTATTTCTGCCATCGTCAACCTGTAGCTCCCTCATCCAGCACTCACTGAAACGGATATGATGAGAGTGACTCTATAATTAGATTCTAATACACTAATTAAAACCAGTCAAGCGTAACCATGGCGATATCAGACACCATGATGTATTGTAGACACTGCCAGTTAATGCACTCTTCAGACATAACAGGTAATTTGCTTGAAGTTTTAGGTTTTATTTTACCTTATTTTGTTTCAACCTCCATGTGTTTCATTACAGGCAACTGCTGTAATTGAAATGCATTTATTTGTCTGGGAAAACATGTTTGCCACTAAGTACAAACCCTTTGGGAAAAAATAATTGCCGTGGTTTAAAGGTCAGGTCATTTAGAAATCCTGCAATTAAATATTAATGCAAAGGTGGAATATTAAGGCCAGTAATTAGAAACACTAATAACCACAATGTATTTTTGTTTTCAATCCGTTGATACCTGAAGTCATTTGGGACATGAGGGGTGCAGCAGCCCTGTGCGTGTATATCCAACCTTGGCCTATAAGTATACAAATTACAATACACCTGTACTCTCATACACCTGTGCTCTTGTAGTACACCTGTGTATGAGCTAATATTCAAGGTTTTCATGGGGCTGGATGTTTGTGGCTTGACTGAAACTCAAATAGCAGAAATTCCAATAAATTTAAGTGAATTTGATGTTGTTTTGTAGTTGCCTGACCCCAAGTTACCAGGGAGTTTCTCAACTTTACTTTGCATGTTTATGGTAGCTTCACACTTTGCTCATATAACCATTGGTGATTTCCTAGCCCACCTCTGAGTCGTGTTTTCCACGCATACTTGTTCTTTTGTGTCGTTTTGTCGGCTGGTGACAAAGTTTTCAGGCTGAGTGGTAGTCAATGTTTTGATGTGCCGCCTGCCTGCCTCAATTGTAAATTTGATAAACCTCAACCCAGGGGGATATGGTCGGGATTCGAGAAGATTAGCAGAAGAAAACTGCTCAGTAGATATCACATTTTGAATCCAACTTGATTTGTTTATGAATCTTTATCTATTATGTCCTCATTTCTCTGGTCTCCAGAAGACGTAGTGTTTTGTTTTTAGCAGGACACTTTTGAAAGGTCCTGCTTGAAATAGAATTCGATTGCCTCACCTCCTCCCTGTTTACAATTTGTATTTTAGGTTCCTGTTAGTCAGCAAACCTTTTTCAAAATGGTTTTGTTTTATTATTGATTAATATTTTAAGCCCCAAACTCACTGACCCTAAAATTACTGGAAAACCAATGCAGGACTCATGCTACAATTTAATCGTTATTTTGTCTTTCATAGCATTTTCAGTCTAGCCAGGTTTAGGCTAGCCAAAACACTTCTGATAGAAAAGTCAAGGTTTTAAAAAGAAGATGCAATGGTACTGATTCTACTGAGGGGCTCCTGTAATCACCCAGTTTAATTAAAGTCTCAAGGTTTGAGGGTGGACGCAACATCTATCAGTATTAGCAGCAAGGTTGGACACGTTACCTCTGTCTGGTCACCTTGTACAACAACAGGTGGATTAGTAGATGGAGATTCTCTACAACTGATACCAAAACACGTATTTAGTCAGAGGTCACAAGTTATTCTTGGATAGGAATTCATCTAGACCCTTTGATGTGGATGTCTCATGCACCAGAAATTGCTATGCCTACAGAAAGCAGGCTGCATTGTTTGTGCTGACTTTTAAAGTCAGTATTTATGTCCAAAATTCAGCCCTTTCTATCAATCTTGTATTCAGTTTTTCAGATTGATTCCCACCCTATAGTTTAGTTGATTAATAAAGTAGGCGATTGATGTCCCTTTTCCTTTCTTTAGGTGAATTATTGCAGCGCTGCCATCTTTACTGTTTTGCTGTCAGATTCATTGGACTACAGGAGTTTTAAAGATGCAAATTCATGTGAATTTCAGACGTCTTGCTGTGAGGGCATTAACTCATTGCTGATTGCAATCTGACCTTCTTGTATCTGTTGTTGTTGTTGTTGGGTGTCTTAGTGAATAGTTTGGCTGTTGTTGATGTTTTTGTCATTTTATTACCAGTCAGCTCACTCCTTGTCTTCTTACAGGGGTCAGTATTTACGTGTAAATGTGATTGATGGTAATTGCCATTTTTCAAAATTGTTGAAAGGTCCGCGGACAGTTTTTCCTTTTCTTTTGCAATTGATTGCTATAAAAATTGGAAGTACCTAATCTAATCCATAAATCTATCATGTCCTGAAGTTGTCCAAGTAAATTCGTCCAATGTGCAACGGACACACCATGGAAGCTTGTAGTGTTGGCAGACTCCATAATCTTAGCCATTCAAATTAGACCTTGGCTGGTCACACGGCCTGGGATTTTACGAGGGGTTTCCATGGTTACCTATGAGACCACAGTGATGTGTTTACCATACATGCTGGTATTTGGTTCATAGCTGGTTGCAGGGGTTTCACCCTTTTACTTAAAAATCTGACCACAAATATGTTGATGTTTTCTAAGGAATGTCTAGCTGCTGCATAGTGCCCAAATGTTGTGGATTTGTTTACTGGTCGGTTTACCTGGCAGCTCTTTAAGTGTTTAAGGCCCTGGTGTTTCAATCTTAGCAGGACCTTTTCAACCCTTGCCTCTGAGATTGGATGTTTTTCACAGCCATGGGCCCTACTCCTGGAAAGAGATGATTCACTGTACATGGTCGCCACAAACTTTCCACAACGTGCATCATACAAACTTCTTTAAGTCTTTGTTGAGGCTTTGTACATTTTGTTTCTTACCCAATTTTGTGTAATTTGTGTAAATCTACAATTGTGATTTCTTTTTGCTATTGATTTCAGGAGACACCAAGCGTAGATTGTTTTAATCTAGAGTAAATGCAAAAATATTGCAAACTGCTCAATGACTAAAATAACCAAAATGAAAATACTAATATAACAAATTAGGAGGGCTGACATTTTTATCCTAGCAGGACCTTTTTCAAAGGTAGAATCAGTTCTACACATTCACGTACCAGCTGATAAAATTATACAGTTATGCATACCAGTGACCTGCTGCCCAAACCTTAAGCCAGGGTTATTTACAATTCGGTTGAAGCTACCAGTAGCAAACATTGCCTCCACAATTCTCAGAAAAAAAGGTCAAAATGGTATATATTTAGAATTTAGTGAAGAGAATGTCCAGCAAAAATCGTTGGTTGGAGGATATGACCAGCTGACTGCACAGCAGGCTACTACCCAGTTACCATGGCAATGACATGTTCAATTTCCATCAAGTTTTCTGCATCTGTCATGTTGTACTCTGCAGTAAATCCATTTCCGGTGAGGGTTTTTTCCTCTCTCTTTTCAGGTGGATTTTTTATCCCTTTTTGTAGCCACCTTACTGCAGAGAGATTTTTACTCCATAAACTTGTGGCTTTCCTGTTAGTAGGAATGTTGGCATGTTTATACAACTACAAGAAGTTGCCACTTTATGACTAGACCCAGCCCCTGACATCAGCCTGTACCATAGACAAATAGAACCTAATGAGAGATGACTTGAGGGGCAGGGAGGGAGGCAGGTGTTTCATACTGTAAATCAGCAGGAATGTATTCCATTTCCATATTTTACCTTACAATTCATGAAATTCCTTATGGCAAGTTGGGAACAGCAATATAACTTTGTGTTTTTTAGGGTTAAGAAATACCCCAAATATGGAGGGCCTGGTATGCTGCCTTTCTCAATTCTGCCTTTGAGAAATGTCCTGCCATGGTTTTGGTCATGAATGTCAGTAAGCAATTGGCAGCATTTTTTTTATTTGAATGTTTTTCTCTTTAAAATTTGTGGTTTGCTTCCAAACCCATTTCTATTGTGTTTTATTGTCTCAGACACAAGCAATTTCGGTGAACTAGAGTGGTCCTTCTGTTACACATGAACCACTAAAACCACCATTCCTTTTTATCATCTAAAAACTCTCAGTCATGGAGGACCCGCAAAGCTTTGTGGCTAATTTTGTCCGATGTGCAAAGCGTTGAAATTGCCCGGGGGACTAGAGAGGGAGCTAGCATGATAATTATGTTGCCTTGAATGGTAGGATAAAACCAGTAGATCCCCAGGGTACAAACCACCAACTAGTAGACAGGCTGGTTCGTGGATGCATTGTACAGATGTACCCGCAGAAAACGTGTTTATGGTCAGGGTTTGAGCTCCAAGCTGAAGGGTTCAAGGATCATAGTGGGTGGTGTGGATCGATGGAAGATGGTTTTTCCTTCAGTCAGCCTCATGTTTATCATTGGGTCAAGCCCTGGAGTCAACCCTAGACTCTATTCAACCTGGGCTTTTAATGAGCCAGTAAAAAGTACCCGGGCAAGCTGTGTAGACCCCTAGACTACCTCCCAAATTCTCTTTATGTTGCTGGTTCTATTGTAGTATTGTAGTTTGTACCTATCCCTTAGCACATGCATGGTTGAACAAGAGAGTTCACCTCTTCCTGTTAGTACAGGGGACCTCGTTGGAGTCAGAGAGAGAAAGTCAGAGATGGGCTCATCAATCTTCCCGTCGGAAACGCCAACAATTGCAGCCACATAAAGCCGTTTCTATTTAACAGTGCAAAACTCGCTGGTATAGACTATAAAGTGCCTGTGGTGTGCATTTGCTGGTATGCATTTTATAAATGTAAAAAAAAATTAGTTTTAGTTTGACAGTTTGAATCAATCCTAACAAGTAGTTATAGTAATTTGTTATTTAAAGTGATTTTTTTAAGTTTTGCCTTTAGCAAAAGATTCATTTTTGATAAAAAAAAATTTCATGCACTGTGACTTTGTGTGATCCCAATGTGCTGTACGGTAGCTTTAGGTCTACAACTGATTTCTTGCATCTGAATGAAAATGTTGTTTTGATCACTGGATATCTTCAGCTGTTGATAGTTTAAATGCTTCTGACTGCCTGGTTTCCCAAGGAGGTACCTCCTTGGTTCCCCTTCCCATATATGGAGGGCAGAAGAGTGCTAGAACGCTGGTACAGGTTAAAGATCAAATCACGCTCCTGTGAATTTGTCTTTGCTTTTTTCCTGAGATTTATTTGATGTTTTCTTCTTTGTATCCAATTCTTCTTTAGGTGTTGTGTCTCTTTCCGCGCCTTCCTCTACAGTCTCCATCTCCATATCCTCCTCATCCTTGTCATCAATGTGCTCCAGGGGGAGTGAGCACACTAAAGTCAAGAGCTGCCGTGGCTGTGAGATCAAAACCAATGGGAGCCTACAAGAGATCAGTAAAGCTATGGAACAGAGTCTGCTGGCCACCTGTGTGGGAAGTATTGCAGAACTAGGTGAGATACAAGTGTCTAAACTCAATCAATTTTAATCAAAGAGGTAAATCTGACAATCTGAAAATCTGAAACTGGTTAACACTTAACAGTGGCAGTTAATACCTCACTATTTGACCGGCGCCCCCACCCTGGCAAAGACTACGGTAGTTATTTGGGAGGTTGCCATCTAAGGGCTGGATAGCTCAGATTGTAAGAGTGCTGGTACGCAAAACCAGAGGTATTGGGATTATTTCCTCGTTCAGTCAAAATTTTGTTGCCGTTTTTCAAAATGATTTAATTAAAATCTGTTTTATCTTGTTATTAAACAAAAAAAATAGACTTTATAAACCTTACACTAGAGACAATGATACCTGTAGTTGCAGTTATTTCCTTGTTCAGTCAAAATTTTGTTGCCATCTTTCAAAATGATTTTAAACCTTACACTAGAGACAATAATACCTGTAGTTGCAGTTTGAAGAATTCAAGAAAAGAATCCAAGATGATGGATTTTATCATTTTATCATTTTAAGTTTGTGAGGGGTGTATCACAATTGCTTGCAATTACAATTTGTTCTGTTTGTGTAACTGAGTGAAATGCATGACAATGAAGTAGACCATTGGTAAAACTTTGCCCTAGAAAAAAAGATTCAGAAAATGTGAAACCTTAACCCAGTTTTGTATTGGCAGCATGCCAATGAAAACTGGTATTGGTCATCCGGATATTTGAATGTCCTGTCAGACTGATTGCATGACTAGGGTCAAAGGTTAAACCAATAGGATTTCCACAGCTTTTCCTCAAATGTCCAGGGATAGAAAATGACAAAGTGGAGTCAAATCGAAACATGAAACGTCCTGAACGAAAAAAACCTGCTTTGTCATCCTCTGAATATAATCCGGGTACAGTGGAACGCCACTGTGATCCATGAATATTGTTCAGTATATAGCTCAGTTGTTTGTTACAGCAGTTGCAGCCACATATTTTGTACCCAAAATTCGGGAGCCAAAGGACATGTTCTTATAGCCGAATATTTGGTATATCGGCGAGCGATGATCCACTGTACCTCAATAGTATACATGTAGGCCTAGCACATACTCCTTGTAATTGTTTTGTGCAGCAAGATGATGCGGTGACAATCTATGCTTCCTTACAAAGGCTTTTGACTTAATTCGTAGAAATTTCATGGTGATGCATCACCAGTCATGTGACTAGTATGCAAATGTGTTATTTCGTTAATGCCGATAGCACCTTGTTGTGGTAATGACTGGCTTTGTCGGGTCCGTGGTCTGGTTCTGCCTGTATGGTTGTATCAGGAAATGGGTGTCATGCATCATGACTGAGGTCAAGGAAATGATGATATTGTAAACTTGCTTCTGTAATCTTATCCGATTGTTTTTGTAATCAAGGATTTCCTTTCCAGAGGAAAAAAAGTGACACATCCTCTATTGTAATATTGAAAATTGGACCATGACCTTCCTGGATCTTGTCATTCAACTTGTATGGCATTGGGGACTTTTACACCTGTCAGTAATCTTATGGAGTTAACACAAAAACTGCTGCAAACTGCTCACTGACTAAAATGACCTGTAATACATAAACAAATAGAGGGCCTGACATTTAGATACTAGAACCTCACCTGTGTGTCATTAAGGTGATGAAACATTTCACAATTTAGCTGAATCTGCCTTATACCCTGTTCCTAAAGTTATAACCTTCTCATTCATTCACATTATGTTGATGATAAACCTTGCAGGAACTTTATAGTAGTTGATGTTGGTTCAAATCCCACCTGCGCATTTTTTTTCTGAGGCTCTAATAAAAGTCCCAATTAGATGATGCTACAATCAGAAGACAAGTTGTCTCAGCCATTATTCTAAGCAATGGTAATGCATGTCTTCACCTTTGACCTTGTTTCCTAGGTGATCTAGTAGGACGAGCCATGCATCACCAGCAAGGCAGACAGAAGATTGCTAGCAATCTGAACGGTAGACAGAGCACGTCCTGGTCCCCTAGTGCTCTACATACACTCTTCTACTTCATGAGATGTCATCAGTTGGAGTATAGTGACAACCCTAATGCCGACCCTCCAGTCATCCAACTCAACCCAGAAAGGTATAGCAGCTGAATCATGGAGTTGGAAATAATACATCTTGCAAACTGCTCACTGATTTAACCAGAGGACACAGATCTTGAAGAAACTTAGAAAAAGTGCTGTGGGATTGGTGCTTTTATCTCTGGTCTGGCTTGACTTTTCACACCTTTACAAGAATAGAATAGAATTGAATGGCACCCCTACCCCGCCAAAGACTAGTTGACTATTTTGGAAGGTCACCATCTAAGGGCTGGATAGCTCAGATGGTAAGAGCGCTGGTGTGCCAAAGACTAGTTGACTATTTTGGAAGGTCACAATCTAAAGGCTGGATAGCTCAGTGTCAGATGGTAAGAGGACTGGTACACAAAACATTTCCACATTCCAGTCAGTTTATTCCTTGATTTGTTTTTGTAAAATTGATCAAGCATCATTCATGGATTTATTTTGGGTTTGTATTACATTTCTGTTATATTATAAGGAATCATATCTGTCTTCCTTTTGTTCACCATCAGTTCACCCTCACCCTGTCGGCATTTCCTTAACTCCTATCTCCTCCTGCCACCAACTTCCACTCTCCTTCAACTTCCCAGGAATCCATGGAGACATGCCTCCCTATTCAATATCTTGTCTCATTCATATACTTCCTGTCACATGAAATATGTCCCAAGGTTTTTTTGGGGTAACTTATCCAGACAGGTGGATCATAAGAAGGTTATTTTTAGAGACACTGGTTCTGTCTGTGATTGGTTTCAAAGTTTCTGAAGTGATACAAGAATGTTTCTTCTTTGAATCGCATTCTGTTTTAGAATGCCTTGCTCTGAGAGGGCCTGGTTTATCGACTCTATTAAAGATCTTAAGACTTCATTCCTAGAAGGACCCTTTGCTTCTGGAAGGGCTGCTCTCAAACTCTTTCTTAGAGTTGTTTATCGTAGTAAAATTCACAAGATTATGTCTGTACAAAATCATAATCATTTTAATCTTGTTTTTTTCATAAATTGTGGTGTTTAATTTTTTTTTTTTTTTTTTTTTGCTCAGGCCATACACGGTGCTACCACCCTTAGTGGAGTGGATCCGCGTTGCTACTGCTCATTGTGAACACAGACTGAGCTGTGTGGTAGACAGTGATGATGTCAGACAAGCTGCTCGACTCCTATTGCCTGGCATTGACTGTCCTGTCCGCCCACTCTGGTAAGTTACAATACACAAAGATCCTATGGCTATCACTATCACTATGCCTATGGCTGTACATGTACATATGGCTACGGGTAAGCCACATTGATCTTTGAGTAAGATCAAATCTGTTTAGGCCCTCCACATTTTTTTGAGAACTCTTGTCTTATTTGAAGATATATTGGGGCTTGCTATAATCACAAATCATCTCGAACAAAACAACTGTAAACGTTGAGTTACTGGTAAACAGAATTTGGTACAGTTTTTATAGTTTGCATACTTTACTCCAGCCACCAAAATTTTTTGCCAATAGATAAAGAATATCTACTCATTTTTAATACAATTTTGTACAATTTGTTTGTACAATTTTATAAAAAAAAATAGTGAATTTTACAAATTGTGTGATCAGAAGTAAGATTGATTTTTCTGTACCAATTCATTTAAGACTTAAAAAATGCATTGGTGTATATTGAAGAGAAAGAATAATGCAGGTGGTGTTTGGCAGTATTTTAATGACAAGGTGTGAAAGACAGCCCCAGTCTCGCTTGGCTCATTTATTCCCCAACCCTCAGCTCAGCGTAGCCCACTGCCTCAACCATTAGGCAGTTGAAAACACGTCTGAATCACTCATTACAAAAGCCCTGTGGTAGAGTTGAGCACAGCCAACCATTGAGAAGGATTTATGCACAGGCAGTCAACCGCACCAGCCTACGCAGTCTGAGGTGTGAAGGGTCGGTGCCATGAGATGGAAGACTCTTTGATACTGTTGACAAGTGCCAGGCACTGTGGCTTGATCCATGCCTCCTCTCTGCACCTGCTTCTCTCCCTGATCAACCCTAAGCATTCTCAACAACCACAGTAACAATTCTTAATTTGCAATTAAGTCTGACTGATGTAATGGGGAAAACACTGACCCAGACTAATTATCAGAAAAGAAATCATGCTTGATGTAGGGTTTATAGATTGATGTAGGGTTTATACTTTATAGATAATATCATTTAATACTAAATAATATCCTTTAATACTAAACCTTTATAAACTTATGAAACTTCCCATCAGACATTTAACAATCTGAAAGATTCATTCATTGTCTGTGGGTCATTTATTTATTTATTATTTCAAACAAACCAAGGAAAACATTATTTATTATTTCAAACAAACCAAGGAAAACATTATTTATTATTTCAAGACCAAACCGATCTTTAAGACCAGACATTTTTCATTCCAGGAGTACCTCTCTCTGAATAAAAAAAAATTGAAAATGATCTTTTGTATTCCATTTCCCTCTTAGATAACTGATAATTCTTTGTCTTTTTGATTGAATTGTTCCGATAGTTCTGATGAGTTGGTCTGTACCTCCCGTCATCTGAATGCCCAGCAGATGGCACAACGCTTCCAACAAGATCTTGGCTTCAGGATGCTGACTTGTGGACGAGCTGATATCTTGTCTGAGGCTGTAGCGCTCCTAGGACCTGATGGAATCAATACCATCAATGAACAGGTGCTTCACCCCTCTACCATATCTAGCCCCTATACCATCTACATGTATATCAATCAGGTCCTTCACCCCTCTACCATATCTAGCCCCTATACCATCTACATGTATATCAATCAGGTCCTTCACCCCTCTACCATATCTAGCCCCTATACCATCTACATGTATATCAATCAGGTCCTTCACCCCTCTACCATATCTAGCCCCTATACCATCTACATGTACCGTATATCAATGAACAGGTGCTTCACCCCTCTACCATGTCTACCCCCTATACCATCTACATGTATGTACCGTATATTAGTCAGGTGCTTCACCTCATTCCATCTCCCTCATCCTTCCCTATCCTGCCTCGGATTGTAAGCTTAATGTCCAGGCAGTATAACTTGATATGGGGCTTGATCGATGTCCATATTCACATCCCTAAATCCTCTGAAATCCTTCCCTGAAAAATGCTGGACTTATCAGATTAAGACGTTTCTAGTCTTGAAACATGAAACCAGATTGCCTGTTTATTTTGATTAAATTCAAAGAAACGAAATCCTTCACTATTTTGAGATTGAAGATTTGTGTATCAGTAGACTGTAGAGCATTGTACAAGTAAATCATTTCAGATTCATTGAAACTGTGTGAACATTCCAGATCTGTAAACAAAATTGGATCTGTAATTTTAACTAATAAATTGTCTAAAAGCATAACATGTCATTCTGTTTATTCCTTCCAAAATTAAAAAAGATGCACCGATACTTAATCAACAACATATGAAACAATAATTTTACTTTCCATATCTGAAATTGTGAATTGGAGCATAATTTAGAAAGAAAGTGTGGAGAGAAATTTCTATCCGTAGAAATGGAAGCCAAGCTGGTGTATTGATTATGAATGTCCTTGAATCAATCAGGTAGCATGTGTGATATGAATATGTATGAGCGGTAAAGGGACAAAGCAGCCAAGTGGCCTTAACTTTGCCTTCAATCCCCCCCAGGTTACCCCCATGTCCCCCCCCCCCTGATGGCTAGAAACCCAACCATGCATGATGATACAAACCACACACATCCAAGCCCTCTAATGAAACACACGCAACAATACTGTATCTGCCCTTGTTGCTGTGTCCTTGGTAATAGAAGAGCCTTAATGGTACACAAGATGTGTGGAAAGTTCATTGGCCTGCTGGCCCTAATTATTCCTTTCATGCTGCCAATCTACCTTCAACTCTCCTCCATGCTTCAACATTTACAACATTTACACTTAACAATACAGCCCTCCGCAACAAAGACAGTGATCTGGGACACTTCATTTTCATTTTTTTTCTCAAAAATTATTGGGCTTGACAAGGACCTTTCTTCCTTTGAGAAAACTTCTGCTAGGATCGAAACAACAGGACTTTCTTTTTTTATATTTTTGATTTTTGTTTTAATCAATAGGCAGTTTTCAAAATGTGTGCATATTTCTCCTTTTTTCATAAGGAGTGGAAATTCACCTAGACAGTGCTCAAACCCATTCACAAAGGGGTAGTTTCACAAACAAAAAGAACAAGTCAAACTGCCAATGGGAATTGGGCTTCCATATGAAATGAAGTAGGTCGCTGGGTTGAGGACAATGTTCAGCTTCAATTTGTAACATTTTGTTCAAATCAAACATTTTGGTTGGTGAGATGATTTTATGACCTCTGTAGCACATTGAAAGTAACCGCTATCTTGGTTCTGTGATTTGTTTGTTTGTTAGGGGTTAACTCCACTGATGCTTGCTTGTACAAGAGGGGATGAAGCCATGGTGCAGATTCTTATCAAGAACGGAGCGGACATCAACTTGGCTGTAAGTCCCCAGTCCCAGACGATGCCTTCATATTTATCTCAAAGGCTGGAATAAGATCAGGTCACAAATCCTGCTCTACTATCATTACCTAAAAATCACCTTTTTTTCTCAAAAAAGGCCTGACATTGTTGTCTCAAAAGCTTCAATTTTCATGTATTTTTTCTCCCTTTCTCTGTTTTATTTAGTTAGAATTTAGCTTTCAGCCACTTGTGTCAAGTTTCAAACTTGTATAAACCTTGTTGTTTTTCTTTCCTGCAGGTTCCTAGTCAGCACAACACGTATCCGTGCATCCATCCAGCTATTAGACATTGGGCGGCTTTATCATTCGCTGTTGTCAACGGCAACGTGCCAGTGGTACATGTATGTATTCAAGAAATGTCACTGAACGTTTTGCAGCCTCAAACACTGTCTGTCAGCTCCATTTAACCAAGATGCAAATCTCAAAAATATAATGGGTCTTACATTTCATTTGTGGCAGGACCTTTCTTTCTCTGTCTCTATGAAAGGTTCTACTAGGATTAAAAAACCAGGCCATTTGTTTTTTTGAAGAACAGATTTTAATGGAATGTTCCAAATGATTTGTAAATTGTTTAGATTCAAAAGAAAAAACATTAGCTGTAAATTCAATCATGGTTATTTGGATGATAAACAGTAAACAGGAAACATTTTCATGAATAATAGCGACAAATGATTAGACAAGCATCATTAGATATCAAGCATATATGGACCATCAATTAAAAGCCATATTGCCAGTCTCATATCTCTGATGGTTTGTTTGGTTCCAGCTGTTGTTGAATGCAGGAGCCAACGTCCATGGCTCCGTTGACGTTAGTGGAGATAATTATACGGAGACACCTTTACAATTGGCCTCAGCTGCAGGTAATGTCATTAGAATAATTTATGATAATAGCATTCTTTTATTTCCCATATGTGCTGCAAACATTTGAGATGCATGTAAATTTGTAGTGAATTGAATCGATACACCTGTGACTATATAGGAATTTCTTCCTTGTTTAAACAAAATATGAAACAAGAATACAATGATGTTACAATGCACTTCTTGGTTGATTTTATCTTTATTTATGAGCAACAATGAGTGATGCACTTAATCCCTGTGATGTATTATAATTTGAGATTGGTTGTCCATTGAGATGTGATTTATTATAAGACTTGAAATCCATCCCTGGTCCTTCTTGCACCCAAATGCCAGGTATCATAACTTTTCCTTTGGAAGAGTTATCTATGAATGATTTTATCTTGTCTTCAAAGAATTGATAAGTGTGGTCCAACAACTTTTAACTTGTTTTTTATAATCATGCTGGCCTTAGCAATGTTCCCAGTCTTTAATACTGTCATGCCTACATGAGATCATCTAGAAAGGTGATAAGAATAGATCTCAGGAGTCTTGTGTTTGTCTTGATTCTTGCTCAGGTCACTATGAGATGGTGACTGTGCTGTTATCCAAAGGAGCTGACCCGTACTTGACTACTGTCCATAAGAATGGAATCACCACCAAGGGTCATGATAATTCATTTGCACTAGCAGCAGCTCATGGTCACAGGTAGCTATCCAATACTATCTTTCCTCTTGTCCATTCTTCTGTCATCTAATGTCATCCTATTTCTCTCCCTTCCTATCTTTGTTAATCCTTGTCGAAAGGTTCTACTATAGCGTTGAAACATGAGGCCCTCAAAATGTTCATAATTTTTTATTTGAAAACTTTCAAACAAACTTATCAAATTAATGAAAACTGGAAATTATTTTTTTATGAAAATTGCAAAGAAAATTTGATAGGATTTGAAACAGAGCCGTCTGGTTTAATGTCGAAATGCTCTTCCATCAGAGATATCCAGCCTTTTGGTGGTAGCCTTCTCTTATTGTCCACTTTCTTTGATTGGATCTTTGCGAATACTTTCATGATGAGTATAAATACTCTGCTTGATGGTAGAGTCATGAGCATGTGATTTTTATGACATCTTTTTATTTTTTTGATCAGGAATGTTTTGAGGAAACTCCTGGAGCAACCACGCTGTGTCAAATCCACGGACATCCTCTCCTTGGAGGAAATCCTGGCTGAAGGAACGGAGCAGGAACCCATGGCTCCTAAAGTTCCTAAACTGAAGAAGATTGGAAGCAAAAGTAAACTGACTCTCTCCCTCCAGGTAAGTCAAGGAAGACCTACTTATCTTAAGAAAAGTCTGTCTGGAAAACTGTCCTCACACTCATGGATGATTCCTGTTTGACCTTCATCAAGGATTCCTCTTATAAAATTGTAGGAGGTGGATGTAATGAAACAGTGTGATTCAGAGATCTTTCCCTCTTAGTTTATCTTCAAACAAACCTTTGTGAAAAATAGCATAGAAACTTTGACCGGACCAGGACTTGAACCAGAGACCAAGTCTTATATAGATTGTGATAACTCTTACATTATCTCTTAACTTTGCCTTTAAGAAAGGTCCTGCTAAGATAGAAACGTCAGGCCCTCTAACTTTTGAGATTTATCTATTAACTTGATTTTTCTTCTTCCTCTTCAAAGCTTTTTGATACTTGATTTTTCTTCTTCCTCTTCAAAGCTTTTTGATACTTGATTTTTCTTCTTCCTCTTCAAAGGTTTTTGATACTTGATTTTTCTTCTTCCTCTTCAAAGCTTTTTGATAATGACTCTTTCTTCTTCTTCTGATTTCAGGAGGCAATGTACCATAGTTGTGAGCATGGCTTCCTAGATATCTCCATGGAACTGCGTAGTCTTGGTGTTCCATGGAGCTTACATTGCTGGAATGAATCTCTGTACACGGCTAAGCAGGTGCATCGTCTGGCCGTCATCCAGTGTCTCCTCAGAGACTTTGGCTCCATCCGATTGGACGACTACGATGAGGAGTTTGTGGAGGAGGGCTTGACTCTCATGTTTGACATTTTAAGACACTGTCGGGTAAGAACAGACGCTTCATCAAAGACTTCTCCTTCTCAGATCAGATTCATTTCCTTCACATCTTATCACCGCCCTACGCTACCAAAGAGTCTTACATCTTTCAAGTTTGTCTTGGATTGTAAACAGATGACATACGAAGGAATTGATTATGATTTCTTGCTATTTCAATCCAATCATTGACTTATTCTTGTCCTCTGTGTGTTTAGAACTAGTGTATAGCGCCCTCTATCATGCATTATCTGGTCATTCGCTAATGATGCCTATTATCATTAATCTGCTTCTAGTTTTAGTGCAATAGATGTAGACTTGTGGTAGAAATGACTGGCAGAAAAAACGTAGATTTTAGTTGATGTCAGCAAGTGAACATGGATGACCTCTGACCCAAAGCTGCTTCCCTTTAACTCTAGTTCCATTTTATATTCAGTTATGTTTTATTCCATATGACTGAATATTTCGTATTTGTTTTTATATAATCATAAATCATGTCCTAACTTTCCTTTTCCTTGATCTAACCAGCAACTAAAACATGATTAATAGTTTGTCTTTTACTTTTCCTCTGCATGACGGTTCAGTCTGTTCCCACGTCCTATGCACGGACTATTCAGACTTTAAAAAGAGCAAAACGAATGGTGATATACTGCTTCTATATAGCATTGCATGCTGGGTATTGTGTGTGTCAAAGGTCATGTGGCTTTTGTAGAGTGTCTTATTGGTAGTCTTTGTTCAAGCTTTTCTTGTGAATCATAAACATTCTGAAAATACATCTTTATGCGTTCCCACAAGTTTGAATTTTTTTTTCATTTTGAAATGAATTATCTTCTTTAATGAATGGCAAAGATTTATCCTCGATCCAAACCATAATTGAACCTTTGTAATACCACAATCAAGTCTGATACCTGAAGTTTGAGGTTTACACATTATGAAACATTTCTCAGGAAAGTGTTCAGCTTGAGATTTGAAGCTTAGTGTGGTGGATTCATAATGTAGCAGGTTTTCTGTGTCACCATTTTGATTTTCCAAACTGTTGTACGATAGCCTTGCATGTCTTTGAACAATGGCCTACAACAGTTTGTAAAAAAAACCCACCAAAGTTAAGAAATGTGATGACATTTATAATCTGTACTTAGTCACGTGTGCATGAGTGTTATGCTGCAATGTACGTGGTATATGTTTACTGTTCCATGGGTCATTGACTAGTCTGTCCTCCTTTCAACTGTTGCCAGTGTTTTTCTGTGATATGTACCTTTGGTACTAGACCTTCATAATGGACTCAGCATGAATTATCTGCATGAGATCTTGTGACCTTTCATAGAGACTTCCTGTGACATTTCATAGCACTTCAAGTTTGGCTACTATTGATCCGAAAGTCATTCAGTTTTCATTCCATGCAGTCGTAAAAATGATACCTTTTGATCTTGTTGTCTACCGGTACTTTTTTTTCAGAGGGGGGGGGGGTTTACCGGTATGTGAAAAGCTGTTCAAATTCCCAATTCATTTTGGTTTAGTACTTTCATTCATTCATTTGTTTGTGGTTTTTTTTTGCAATGTGTGATTTCCCAGCACTTCCTTCCTAATGTACCATTGTACTCTACCCACCCTCCATTACAACCCTAACCCCAACCCCAACCATAACCCTAACCCTAATCATCACCCTCTTCACAAACCATCACAGCATGAGTATCTACACCTCTACTTGCCTCCATTTGCAAGAAAATGAGAGTACGGTTTTTTACTCGTCATTTTTTGTCTTTCTTTTCGTAAAACAGAATGACGTGATTTGTCAGCAACTCTCCAGTATTTTCTCCTCGTTGTTTGGGGATGATCCCATTCCAAGTATCCAAGTGGAAAGCACTCCACCATCTGCAAGAATCGGTAAGACTTCCATCTCACAGATGAACTTGGACAAATAACTCTAAATGTCACATTCTATTTCACAATCCTAATAAACTGCAATCAAACACCACAGAATGAGATGGTTGGGTCATGTACTCAGGACGCCACAAGAAAACAAACCCAAAGTGGCTCTCAGACAGACTCCTCAAGGGAAAAGAAACAGAGAGACTTAAGACCACTTGGAGAAGGAAAAATCACAGCAGAACTTGAAGCAGCCAAGCTGACCTAGAGGGCAGCAGACAAGAAAGCCAAGGATTGGCAGGAAGGGAGGAATCTCATTGCAGCCTTTATGTCCCAGTGTGGAAGCAGAAGACTATTAACTAACCACAAAAGAGTGTATCTAGTATTGATCCAGACATGCACAGCTAAACACAGCATCCACAAGCTTCATGCTCAGTTGTAGATCAGATTTGAAGATTTGAAGCCAGACTGTAACCACTTCGTCTATCTGTATCTTTCCACAGACCCTCAGTATGTCAACAATCAAGAAATGTCGGATGTCACCTTCATGGTAGAGAAGAGACCTTTCTACGCCCACAAGATTGTCTTAGTGACTGCATCCAAGCGGTTCAAAGCAATGCTGTCAGACAAGTTTTCTGAAGGCAAACAACCGTGTATTGAAATAAGTGACTTCAGATACAACACGTTCAACGTAAGTCTTACCAGTCATAAACTGAAAGTAATACAAAAATATTGCCAACTGTTAACTTACTAAAATGAACAAAATTGTGCTAATTAATGACCAAAATTGCATTAAATATTGCGCAAAATTTTGCTAATTAATTACCAAAATTGGGCTAATTAATGAGCAAAATTGTACAAATTAATGAGCAAAATTGTGCTAATAAGAAGCAATGAGACGGCCTGATATTGTCTCGGGCCTGAGTTGTAGTTGTGGTGGTAGAGTGTTGTTTTAATTTAAATTAATCAATTAATGAATCAATAAATCTAATTTCTTTCTGTACAGCTGGTGATGCAGTATCTATACTTTGGCAGCACTGATTCATTGACTGTGGAACCTGCAGATATTCTTGAGGTAAGATAGACTGGATTAAAATGCTCTCCATTCAAGTAAAGAAAAGGATTCCATTTGTGAAGAGGTCCTTTTCCAGATCGCCTTTGGCCCTAAGATATCCTGAGTTTATGGAACCACATCTCTTACTTGAGAAGATGTATTGATTTGTCTTGAAAGAATGCTTTCCTGGAAATCCTGAATCTTCACATAACATAATTATTAGCAGAGGGAACTATGCACTTTATCATTCTACTCAATAGTCTGTTCACAGTAAGAAGAGCTTGATTATATTATTGGATGACACCTGTCTGGACTGTTGATGAGGCTTTGTGGAACTTGGCACCACCCTTGAAGGACAGGTGACTAACGACTCATGATAGGCCAGCTGTGGGTGGACTGGAGGAGGGGAATGGGGTATGGCAGAGCATTGAGATGGGGCTGAGATTGAGTCCAACTTGGACAAGTGAGTTATTGGTGGACTGGAGAAGGAAAATGGGCATGGCATAGCATTGAAATGAGACCGAGGATGAACTCAGCTTAGACTGCAGTCTCACTAACTTTGAAGTTTGTTTTTGATTAGAAATTGATATTTTGTTTTGGTTTCAGTTGTTAGCTGCATCCAGTTTCTTCATGCTAGATCAACTGCAACAATATTGTGAAATGTTGTGCAGCAGAATGCTGAATATTGAGACAGCTACAATCATCTATAAACATGCAAGGGTAAATATCTGGCTTGTTATTATGTGAATGGATCATTAGTGACTATGGGGAAATCACCTGATAGGACAGGTGGACAGTGTAGGCAGGTGTTGGGTTTACAGGACAAGGTGACCAGGCCTCTGATGAAATAGCTCAGTTAATTATTGTGGCAATGCTGTGTCTCACTGAAGTGATCAACCACCTGACAGAACAGACAGACAAATGTAGAAGGTGGTGGCAATGCCGTGTCTCACTGAAATGATCAACCACCCGACAGAACAGACTGACAAATGTAGAAGGTGGTGGCAATACCTTGTCTCACTGAGGTGAGCAACCACCTGACAGAACAGACGGACAAATGTAGAAGGTAGTGGCAATGCTGTGTCTCACTGAGGTGAGCAACCACCTGACAGAACAGACAGACAAATGTAGAAGGTGGTGGAAGAGATTCAAGCTGAAATAGAAACTAGGGTACTCGTTATTTTGTTTCTTTCATGTTGTCCATTTGTTTACCTTTTACTGGATTTCTTTGTCCTATCGTTGCCTCCTTGCAGCTCTACAGCTCCGAGTGTCTGCTGGAATATTGCCACTCCTTCTTCCTTGCCAATCTGACGGATCTGATATCCAAGAATGAATCTTTCCGACGTCAGCTATTTCCTCCCCACATTGACCAGTCACATGACCTACTTGCTTCCCTTCAAGACACCTTGGCTCATCGATTGTACATGCGCTTCCAGAAACAAACCACTGTGTAGTCATGGCAACAGGACTCCTAAATATGTACCCATACAAACTCAAAATGCTATCAAAAGTTGGATAAATTTGCTGACAATGTCTATACATCTCGCTGAGACGCAACCATAGCAACTGGTATCTGTCTGTATACTAAACTTTTTCAACTCATTATTTTACTGATGATGTCACATCACATTTGAGAACTGAACAAAATCATTTCTTGCTCTTTAAATATTCTCCTGACTCCTGGCTTCTCAATGCTGAGAAAAGTTGATCTTGATTGGTGCTATACAACTGTAATTATCAGCTTTGTGTTCGTGTTAATGGTAGGTTATGGTCATGAATTGAAGCATTTATGTATTGAAACTATAATCACATGAGTAATGATAAAATAGCTTTTTTATCAATTTCAAAGCACCAAAGTAACAATTCCTCAAACTTATACCAAAATTTTAAAGAGCATTTCCTCAATATTCTATGATAATAATGTCTGTTCATGGACGTTTTTTGTTGAACCACGGACTGTCAATGCAAATTTTATTTTTTCCGAAATTTGAAGAATTTTCTTGGTCATCCTCATCAGTATGCAATTTGCATTAATGAAATCAAACTGACTACACAAGATTCCTCTCATTGTAGATTTGAATTACTAGAACTTCAACATGAACTTGTGCTGATTGAAGATGAAAGAGTTGTTTTCAGTTTTTGTGGAACCACCTGCTATATCTGTGCCAATTATCTCTCACCAACTCCTTAACTTTGTATAATATTACTATCTATTTAAATCTATGTATTTACCTTTTGTAACTAGAAATATGGAGTATTTATTACTTGTTATGGATTAAATTGAAGTCTTACCTTACTGTTCATAACAGATTGTAACTTTGTACAAAAAAAGCAGTGCATGCAAGCATAGACTCTAAATAGATGCGTGACATGGACCCAGACACTCTGCAAGAATGTTATCACCTACGATCCTATCAATCCTTTCTGAACCAATAAACTAGCCACTGTCTACTAACACCAGAGCCCAATATTATAGAGCTGTTTAAGCAAGGAACTCAGCGAAGCATGAAAGTCTTTCTTGTATACACGTGATTCTGCAGCACACTGTGATGTGATGCTTAACTCCTTTCTTGTATTCCACTCTTCATTACTAAGCATGAAACAAAAGTGAGGTTTGAGTTACCAAGGTGATCCTATGAATTATGATATTTTGCACAGGAAATGTTGATGCTTAAGCAGCTCTATGGTAATTATTAATTGGTTCCAGGTGGCTGAATTCTATGAGCTATACCAGTATTTTTTAAGAAAACAGCTGCAATTTTGTTCCTATCTGATTTTGTTTTTCTGTCACAGTAGAAGGAATTTCAGAATAATGAGGTTTGATTATTTCTCAATCTGGGGTATGATATTGTATATGAAGAGAAAGTACAGAAAAGAATCAAAAATTATCAGGTTATTTGCCAGTGTTGATGCTCATTCAAGTGATTGTATGAACTTGGCAGATACATGTATTAAGTATTATTTGGTCTGGTGAATTTGTAAAATAATGTGAAATTTCTGGTCGTATTTTGCCTGTTGTGAAGTTGTCTTGTGTACAGTGAGGCTTTGAGGCAGATCCGGGGAACAGGGATGAATGAGGTACTCTTGAGGCAACAGTAACACCTATACTTTACGTTAAATAAATTTTATTTAAATCTATAACTATTATTATAAAAGTGGCACCTGCTTCTTGAATCCACCTGCTGTTGACTGGGCCGCCTCATCAATTATCAAATTGTTTATATTAATTAATAGCAGACATCACGAGTGAATTATTTGTAACTGCTCTCTGCTTCGATATTAAAACAAGAATATGAATTCATAATCATTGATATTTTTGACAGGAAATTCCTTTTGTACTTTGCAATAGCTTTCCCATTATTTCCCCACTGGCCTTCATCTGCCGAGTGAGGGCAGCATTCACAATTATCGGTCTTTGGGAAGTATGACGGTTGACACCTTTCATCACCATGAATACATTATACTTGACATGTATTAACTGTCATCGACTCCATACTTCATGTTTTCAAGCTGGTCAATTCATTGCACCTTCCCTTTCTAAACTTTACCTCTGTTTATTTTGCTTGTTTACAGAGGGATTACAAGGTTATTTACATGTACAACGTTCATGTACAATTTTTTATGGCTGTTACGAACACGCAGTTTCCCTCTTGAAATTTAAGTCAATTATTCATAATTATTACTTCGTCAGCTCCAATCCAATTAGTATCCATGATAATCCATCCGTTGATGAATATTAAGTAATTTTAATGTTTTAAACCATTTCCCTGGAAAATTGTGCAAAAAATATAATAATTAGCCAACACATCAATTTTATCAAATAATTATGAACCAACACAAGTTATTCCAATTTTTTTTTAGTTTATTTTTTTCTCTCCTGTGAAGTTCACATTGCGCTGTTCTTTAAAATCTAACATCAGTTCAAGTCACTGATTTCATACAAGCTGTGAGATTGCATGTTTTTAACAGGTAAGGATATTCCCACTGTGACATGGTAGTCTTATCCTATGACATGATGCTATTCATTTTTGTTGCAACTTTTACAAAATGGGAGATTTTTTTTTTTATCAAGTGACCAGAGGCGTTAAGACTACAAGACTTAATTAAGGAGTACAAACATGTATTTGAAGGAGGTACAGATTAGTGATTGTCAGGTTGATGGTAAGATGAGAATCCAGGATGTGCACATATCTGGCCATGAGGCTTTTGTCATTGATTTAGGAAAGCTGTGGTCTACAGGCGATAATCGCCGATTAACCCAGAGAACGTTTCAGAAATGTCTGAAGACAATCCCCTTGTTGCCCTTCTCGCTGATCCTTCAACATTATCGGTGCAGTTTTCTAGATTGAAATGTAATGATTCAGTGACAATATACTGTGGTAATCTTAAAGTCTAGGGTTACATATGCCTCTGTCTATTGGTGGTAAAGCTGTCGACAGGCAAGCCGTGATGGAATAAAAAATGAATCAAATGGATGTAAACGTTACAGAGAATCCATCCAAGACTTAAGACAAAGTAATGAGTTGGTTCTGCTGCTTGATTCATTCGTGGCTGCCCTGTGATGACATCTCGCCATCTAAGACTCCCCCAGGCTCTCCTTGTCGTACATGTAGGTGCCCAGACCCTCTCCAACGCGCTCCAGCTGAGTCATGTGATCTCCAAGCTCCTTGATGGCTTCCACTTGCTCAGTCAGGAAGTTGGACTCGATCCAGTCGCACATCTGAGGAAAAACAAGGGTTCAAGAAATTAGAACCAAGACATACATTACACAGTATCTCAGGAGATTCTTCAGGAAGACAGACTTATGAAGATGAACTGGGGTTGGGCAGCTTCTAAGAGGAATTTCTCTCGATTCAAACTTCTTTCCTTGGTCCTGAATTAGCAGCAAATCATTGAAGGGATAGACACTATTTGAAACTCATGAGAGGAAAAGGCGACCTGGTTGTTTCAAACACTTGGAAGTTAATTTATTGAGCTGAGGATGGTGTCCAGGTAGGATAGGAGAAGACGTGGGAGAAGAGTACAAATGTAAAAACCTAATTGCCAAGAAAAATATGAACTTGTGAAAGACTTGTTTTGCATGAAATCCATTTACTGAGAGCCTGGTTTCATAAGCAAAGATTTCTGCCACCAATCTATGAAATTGGTGAGTGTTCTTGAGTGATAGGCTAGGATGATAGGCAGACATACCTGGGAGTCACCCTTGCTAAGAGCCTGGTTTCATTAGGCAAAGATTTCTGCCAACAATCTATGAAATTGGTGAGTGTTCCTGAGTGATAGGCTAGGATGATAGGCAGACACCCTTGCTAAGAGCCTGACTTCATAAGGCAAAGATTTCTGCCAACAATCTATGAAATTGGTGAGTGTTCCTGAGTGATAGGCTAGGATGATAGGCAGACATACCTGGGAGTCACCCTTGCTGTCAGCCACCTTGTGCAGGTCCAGCAGAGACTGGTTGACGTGCTTCTCCAACTGCAGAGCTGCCTGGACGGCATCCTTCAGAGTACCCCAGCAATCCTTCTCAGGCTTCTTGATGTCCTGCAGGACGATGGTCCCACCACGCTGGTTCTGAAACTTCATCAGTTTCATGGCGTGCTCGCGCTCCTCATCAGAAGCCTTCTTGAAGTACTCATGAGCACCAGGAAGAGCAACGGTGGTTTGGTTGAAATAGAACGACTGTAAAATAACCAAATTAATCAATAAATATTTTTATTTATCATCCTTTTTATTTGACTTCGGTTCTGTTTAAAACAAATGGTTCAGCTTAAAGCAAGGTTTTAAGATAATTTAATTCCATTTTTCAACCTTGCTATTAATTTTTTTCTTTCTTTTATCCCAAATGTCTCTTGCCTCTTGGGGCATTACTTGTTGGATACACAAAACATCATCAGCAGCAGCAACAAAATCCCTGCCCTCAACTCATCTGATTAACAATACAGGGAGGAGTCCAAACCACAGCCCCACAATCCCACTGTTGACTCTTCTGGGGCCATTCCAGCAACTGTTTGTTTATGCAAATGTGACCTCTGACCCAGCAAAGCACGACGCGCTATCACGCGACTCATCACGTGACGTGGGCGTACGTTCCATAATGGCGGCAGAAAAACGACCAGAAAAAATACAACAAGGCTTCAGTTTCACTCATTAAAATCGTCCTTTTAGCCGAAAAACCGCTGACGAATGGAACAAATCGTATACCAAACTCATCTTAGAGAGACAGAGGATAAGATGATTGGTGGGATATTGATGATATCTGGAGGGAAGGTGCTCAAAAGGAGCGGAAATCAAGGTGTGTGTTTTCTAGGAATTGTAAAAGAAAGAAATGCTTACCATGGACATGTACGTGTAGGACGCGTACAGCTCGAGGTTGATTTGACGGTTGACTCCAGCCTCGCTGTCCTGGTGGAAGTTCTGGCGAACGTTCGACATCTTGTCACTTGATTGGGTTCTTCTTGAACAGAGTTTCAAAGTAAAAGACTCGAGACTTTCTAGTTACTTTAGGAAACAGAACTGCCTGGTTTCGACACTGCGAAAGCTCAAACAATTCAGTACTGGCATTCTAGCGCGCCACGCGCTTATATAGGACACGCAGGCTGTTCCCTCTATCAAACCTACCCCTATGTCCAGGGACCAATATCTATAAGATAAGGCTATTAAACAGTTTAAGCTCACAAAATATGTCATTAATATAAGTGAAATTATATGATCTTCATTGGAATGTCTTGATTACGTTATTTTGAGGCTTATAATCTATTTTTTATAATTAATATGAAAATATTCCGGACTGTCAGATTTTGGCTGTTACGTATCTGATTGGTTCGCATAATAAGATAATGACGTAAGGGATATTTTTATCAGCAGGTGTTGTTCATGACTTCGCTAAAAAATCGCGGCTCTCGTCACGTCATTGTCCTTGTAAACGCCCTGGAAGTTTCTGGTTGTGGTAATGGTACTTGGTAGGCTGCTGTGTACTCTCCATGGTTTACTAAAGAACAAGATTATCCCTGTAACAATTAAATATTCGAGTTGATTTTAAAAGTAATTATCACGAATAGAGACGAAAACTCGTACTATGCGCAATTTCACTGATTTGTTACTTCAAGTTCAAGTTCAAAGATTGAATACTGTGAAAGACGGACAACTGTAGATTAATTCGCAGCACTAAATGTAGTATTGGTGTTCAATAGTATTTTTTTATAAAGATCTGGAGTCTATTTGAGTCAAACGATCCTGATCTAGTTGTTTTTCTGCCTTTGAGAAACTGATCCTGCTATGTAGGATCGAAACGTCAGGCCCTCGATATGATCCTAATTAATGATAATTATTCGCTTTTTGGCCATACTTTGATACATTTGCAACTTTGCAACATTATTCTGTTTTGCATAAAATAGGATGATAATAAGCAAACTGTGCGTTCAATATTGCTTTTTCTTTTTCTCTCTTTTACAATATCCTGGTGAGTGTCACGGTGAGTTTCAAATCTATTTATAAATAAATGCAATTGTCGATGACACCGTTCAGTAATTCCATTCTCAAAGAGGGTGTTGCCTGATGACATAATTTTGAACAACAAACCTCGGGTATGACTCTTTCATCGACCTTGACCTCTGATATTAAGGACTGAACATGCAAGTTGTAACTTTGAACACACCTGAAAGTAACAATTATTGCATTGTAGTACTTGTAACGATGCCTATTTTCCTTCCTCCATGCACTATCATTATCATAGTCATCGTTTTCACAAGATTTGGAATGTCATGTGTTTGCTGTGAAAGTCTAAATATTGTGTCCGTAGTACGATATGAACCTCGAGCAACAATGAACCTTTCAGCTATTTCGTTATGTAACGTGCGTCCTCCATTATGTCACTCCCATTGTCTCAAAGTCCAATGACTGACGAGCTTTCTAGAAGGTACTTACGGCCATACAGCAAGCTTGTACCTTGCTCTATGGTAAGACCATGGAACGTAGCTGATTGTTCACTATCACTAAAAGTCACGGGTTTTGTTTATTTTGCCGATTCATCGCTACATTTGAACTTGAACTTATTTTTTTTCTCGGTCTCGGCCGGTGGCGCCATGCGGGTTTGGCCTTCAATATTCATGGCATGATTCTGCCGTAAAGTAACGTAGGCCTATGTATCAATAATTCACGCAAGGTCCATGTGATGTATACTACAATCAATTATTTGTACGTCGATCCGGTGTAGTAGAAAAGTACATGTACTGAAATATCTCGATACATGTACATGTACATGCAATTATTATAGCTTGTTGTATATACATAATTAGTTTTATGAACCTTTGACCATTCAGCTATAGCGCCATAGTATGATAATTACATCGCCTCTTAACCACGTGCAGGTTATTTTTGCGGGTTGTTCGTCTTACGTGTGTTTTTACTAATCATTACAAGTTTACATTAGTTGGCTTTGGGTTTGGAACCAGTGATTGGACCTCGCTTGATTGCATTAGAATCATCGGATACTATGATTGGATTGGATTTTTGATTGAATGGTTTATCGTCATTTTCTTCCAAATTCGTTCATCAAAGACAACCAGAAAAAAATCACAAGAAATCGCATAAAAAAAATTCTAATTCCAAATTCTTGTCGTGTGAGGGCGTTTTTGATAAACTTGCTGCTAGTCTGCTGTAGTCTACCAACACGGTGCATAGACCGTTTTAATGCATGGAATGGTAACGAGTTTAGTCATCGTATGAGCATGTGCACTGCATGCTGCACAGATTCTGGCTGGGTTGTGATTTTCGTTAATTTTTTGTTCCTAAATCGAGTGAAATTATGGCAACATCAGCTGAAATCAAACAGAACTTTCCACTAGAATGCGAATCAGGAATCAACAAGCAAATCAATATGCAGCTGTATGGCTCCTATTATTACCTGTCTATGGTAAGACGATATTTTGAATCGCTTATCGTTTCAACCTTATCGTGTTTTCGTGTGATCCAAGTCAAACAAAGGTTTACGGCATACGGCGTACATGTTGTGTTTACATGGAGCCGGGCTGCCGGACCTAAGTAATCGGACGATTAAATTATGAATATAATTTGTAAATAATTAAGTCGTTTAGGTTTTTATTTTAGAATATTTATAAATTAATAATACCATTTTTGATCCTGTCTTTTACAAATTTTAGTCGGTGTGGGTATGTCTAGATGACTGTTTTTCGCAGTGGCTGTTGTTACTGCAGTCGTCCGTGTGGTTCCCTGACTTCACAGTATTTTGTCAGGGTGTTTAGCTCATGGAACCAGACTATCAGCTAATAGACTGGTTCAACCAGCCTGCAATGCTGACGAAATACAATCAAGTCAGGGAACCACATGGACGACTGCCGTAACAACAGCCACTGCGTACTTTTTTAGTACTAGTGTAGTACTAGTAGTAGTAGTAGTACTAGTAGTAGTTAGTACTATTACTAGTAAGTAGTACTAGTAGTAGTTAGTACTATTACTAGTAAGTAGTACTAGTAGTAGTTAGTACTATTACTAGTAAGTAGTACTAGTAGTAGTAGTACTAGTAGTACTACACTAGTTCCGAGTAGTACTACCACTAGTACTAGTACTAGTAGTAGTAGTGGTAGTACTACTCGGTACTAGTACTACCACTACTAGTACTAGTACTAGTAGTGGTAGTACTACTCGGTACTAGTACTACTACTACTACTAGTACTAGTACTAGTACTAGTACTAGTAGTAGTAGTACTGAGTAGTAGTATTACTATTATTAGTAGTCTGACTGTTTCTGTAGACTCAGATCCCCAGCAGTCGGAAGAAACTGAGTACCCTGTGGGCTCTGGGATCTGGGCCTGTTTTCGAGGATTCAAACTTTGCCAGGGGCCAGGTTCTGTAATTCTATTCTTCTCCGGCAAATGATCGGAATAAAAGCATTTTTTTTATTCAGTTTCTTTGGTCAAGTTGATGGATAGGAGTTTGGAAGTTCAATTACATGAACTGCGAGTCATGCTTGGCAGATTGCCAAGTTAAGCGGACAATGTGGAGCTCTGTCGCAAGGCTTTCAAGTCATGTGATGGAGGTGTTTGTCTCCTAGCGCTATCACTAGTATCAGATTGGTTTGTGGCGGGTCTATTTCCTCTCCAGTAACTCTCCATTCCATTGCCACTGATTGTTTACATGGCACATTGATGGTTGAGGTTTGGTGGTTTTATTCCGCAAAGATTCAAGGACAGAAGTGAATTACACGTAGCCTGCTGAAATTACAATCATGAATGTTTATCACAGAAGCATCTAGTGAAAAATTCCTTTCAATTAAATACGGAAAAACTGGTTGGGAATGTTTGAAAAATTTTGAAAAATGGCAATGAAAACTTTGAGCGGACCGGGACTTGAATCCAAGACCCGGTCCAGTCAAAGTTTTCTGTGCCATTTTTCAAATTCAAAAGATTTTGTTTTCAAAATTTAAAGGGATCTGTGGTTTGGAGATTTAGATTTGAGAACAATTTGAACGAACAACCAAGTAACTTGACAGTTAAATGACTCATACAGATGGAAATGTAGGACTGTTGTTATCTTTCAGTTTGAATTCACGGAGTTTCTTTGTGTAGGAGTGGAGACCATTAACCCATAGAGGGTTCCTCCATGATTAACCCAACCCTGATTTTAACCAAGCCTTGGATTTTCATACTGTGCCAAAAACTGCTAGTGCTACCTGAACTATTCAACCATTGAGTGCAGTCAGTATCAATTCTAGTGTGTGGATGGTGTTATGGTACTCTAGTAAACATTGACTGTATAAGTAATACTGCCAATGTTTACTACAGTAGACTGGACTCTGCATCTCTTGAATGAAGTGTGCCAGGGTAAAGTTTGAAGTTTTTTATGCAAATTCGCCCCCAAAAAGGCTATAAATGCACTCAAAGTTAATTTTGGTTCTTGACACCTACAGACTACAGTTGAATTTGTTATCTTAAAGGTCCCATACAACATTGGTAAAGGTCAAAAGGTTGCCACAGTTTGTCGATGTTTGAGTGAAGTTTTCTGGAAAAGTACAGCATCCCAGACCGTAAGATTTCAACGCGAGGATTCTATCTTGACCATAATATATCTACAAACTGTGTAAATTTTACGGAAATCTGTGGACATCGATGTTTTCTGATCTTCGCAATGTTGTATTGGGCCTTTAAGGCAAGCAAAACACTGCATTCTCATATATCTAGTATGTACAGTTTAATGAGTTTCATTGATTTTGTTGTCACCTCTTTCGATTCGATGTTGCGTTATTTTATGACTTTGTTTTCTTTTGACTTCAGTCGTTTCACTTTGACAGAGAAGATGTGGCCCTCAAGGGCTACCATACATTCTGCAAAACCTTGTCTGACCGGAAAAGGGAAATGGCATGTCAGCTGATGTACTACCAGAACAAACGAGGAGGACGAATATGTCTACAGGATATCAAGGTATGTGACATCCTGCCAAAGACATGCCAACCTTACCAGCATGGTGGCATTTCTGTCAAGCGCTTCTGTTTCAAAGTAAAAATCTTCAGGTGATGTCATTGTTCACACTCCAGTGAACTTCCTCTTCTCGCCTCAGTGGTCACATTGATCCTGCATGCTCCAGTGGCCGCACTGGGAGGGAAAGATTCTCCATACACCAGCGTTTTCATCAGGCATGTTAATCGATGATAGTTGTTTGGTCGTGAAATTACCGTAGGATTTTAGAAATAGCAAAACAAATAAGACAACCAGGACTTGACCCCAAGACCTCTGGTATCAGTGATGACACCACCTAAGCTATCCAGCCCTTAGATGGCGGCCTTCCTAAATAGTCAACTATCTTTGCTGGGGTTGGGGTGCCAATCAGAAGCAATCAAGCATTATTGGCTGTAAATCTCAAGAGATCAAGCCCCTGCTTTCCTTAGAGATGGCTGAGGAAAGACTTCTCAAATCTGACTTTGTAAAAGTTCATTGGCTTCAAATAACGCACAGCTTTATGTAAGCCACTACAGAATTCTTTTCAATTTTGTATGATTTTTGTTGTCTTTCCTGAATTTATCCAGTGTCCAACGCAGAATCCTTGTAATGGTCAACATGCTTTGGAAACATCTTTGGCGCTGGAAAAAGATGTCAATCAATCCCTACTGGAGCTCTATGAGATAGCTGACAGAGGGAAAGACATGCAGGTTGGTTTTGCAGAGACAAATTTAACATCAGAATTTGCCCCATGTTTGGTTTTTCAGTGAGACGTGCCAAGCCACAAGTGTAGTAATTAATAGACACATGGATAGTTTGCTCACCCAGCCTTTCAGAATGGTTTTGATTTTCGTCAAATTTATTTTGATTATGGGAAGTGTCACAGAAAACTCTCTACGGTGATTCCACCGTCCACACCTTCAAGTCATATCTGGGTTTATTTTTCGTTGTGACATGAAATATCTCCTTCTTTTTGAAGGCACGAGAGACTCATCAATTCACTTATCCCATGGCCATTGGCACTAGGGCTACTTTGAGCCCTGATCATTCAAAAAAATAACAGCAAACTCTCTGGGAATGTTTGAACAATTTTGAAAAATGACAAAGAAAACTTTGACTGAAGCTGCACTTGACCCCGAGCCCTCTGGTTTGACGTGCCAGTGCATCTCCCATTTGAGTTATCCAGCCCTTAGATGGTGGCCTTTCCTAATACATGTAGTCAACTAGTCTTTGCAGGATTGTAGCCCTGATAACTGGACATTCATTCCAATTCCATTAATTCCTTATTTTAGTTTTTGTAAAACACTCATTTTGAGAGAGCCAGATATTCTGATTCTCGTAGGACTTTTCTCAAAGGCTGGCCTTTTTTATTTATGAATAATAATTGTTTTCCATTTAAAATCAGTTTGCATCATTTCTGTAAAATGTTTATAATTTTCAACATCCATTTTTTTTTTTTGGTGAATAAGGAGCTATACGGCTCCATTTATTACACATCAAACCGGATTTTTACAGAGTGCAAATTTAAACAATGGGAAATCAATTCTCAAAAGTACATTAAAACATGTTAAATTCTATATTCAAACAAATAACAGTAAATTATTTATTCATAGTACCGGTAATCACTTTTTTATTTGTTTAGTTTGTTTGGCTGTCTTCTCTTTGCAGTTTACAAGCGTGATTGGAGATTATCTGAATGAGCAGACGGAATTAATCAAAGAACTAGCGGATAAGATATCACAAGCATCTCTTGCTGGACCCAACCTTGGTGAATTCCTCTTTGACAAGGAGACTTTGTCATCTTAGATGAATGGTCTTATGGTCTGTACTGCCTTCATATCCCTCCCTCCCTCCATCCCTCCTCCACCCCTCCTCCACCCCTCCACCCCATCCCTATCCCTACCTCTAAAAAGATGTATAATCGTTCACATTGTCACTTCACTGTACGTTCTTTTACACAACCCTAACCCTTCCTGAAACCCCAAATTACTGTTCCACAACTGTGTTGGGTTTACATAGTAGTTCGAGGGAAACATTACACATTATTTTGTCTCTTTTAGTTGTCACCGTTTTCAATTTTGCCTTCATAGTAAGAGTTCATACTATTTGCCTTAAAAGTGTTGATAAAAGGGAATTGTTTGCCGAACCAAACTCTCTCGGATTTCACTGAGACGTGTGAATTTGCTGCATACCACAATAATTGGTGCTAATTGCGTGCTTATTTTTCTTGTGGAAACTCCAGTTTGGAGTTACAATTCAGGCTCGTAGCCTATAATTATAGAAAATGGTGATGTGTTTTGCACCCATCTCATCGTTGCATTTTATTCTTTCAGGGAATAAGTGGGCATTTCAAGTAAAGAATAAGAAATTTGTCAAAACTAGAAATACCATTCAGGAATTAATTACACACAAAATCATTCTACTATATATTTATAATTACACAAGAAATAATTTTTGAAGAGGCAGATAAATTAAGAATTTTGAAATACCTCATGACAGTTTATATACAGTATTTTACACTGACGAACCCTGGTTCAAAAATCAAATCTAGTCATTGTATTCAAATGAGGATGCTCCATGTTGTGTATTAAAGTATGCCCATTGGAGGACCTTGGGCGACACATGTGATGCTGGGGATGTGTGCACTGACCTGTGCTATGATTGGACAGCTTTCTTGACTGCATCAGGTCTGATATTATTTTCCATGGTGGTAGGCCTATTAGGTCCAAATATTTCACTTGATTGGACAGATTTCTTGACTGCATCAGGTCTGATATTATTTTCCATGGTGGTAGGCCTATTAGGTCCAAATATTTCGCTTAATTGCACAGCAGCACGCATGATATATTCCACATTATTGTGGGAGCATGCCCTTGGAATGGCTTTTGATAATTATGACAGAAACGTGCTCTGCAATTTGTGCAAATATTGGCAGAAACTCTCTTTCTTCACTTTGAATTCAATGGCCATTTTTTCATATAATTTCAATTTATCTGATTTACACAACGCATGCGCACTCCCGAATTTTACCTTGAGAAAAATAGGGTATTACTTTGATATAACGTGAAATGAAAACGTTATGAACACTTGAATATTGAAAGAAAAATAACAAAATAATGTTGATAGTTAGGCTGAAATAACCTCATTTTCGACTGAAATAACCTCACATCTACAGACTTTTTTTCTACAGAAGTCCTATAATTTACGGACTAAAAGCTGTTGTGAATTTCTTTGGGAAAAACAAAATATATTTTAAGGAATATTAAGTTAATAGCAAAGAAAACGATACAATTTTAACGAGAGCCGACTATACCTTGTTTCCAATTGTTTTTACAATGATTTTAGTTTCAGGCTTTGAATGTCATATTTCAGAGTTCCAATTCCTAAAACGACATTGAAAGAAAACGTTTAAGATTCACTGTTTATGATATTTACTTGTTATAAACAAAGTGCATTACACTCAGGAAACCTTTGAATCTAAAAGTAAACAGTCTGTGTGTGTAGCAAGATACCTTTTGCATTTACATATAAAATGCTTTAAATTTGATTCATCGGAAATGTGACTGGTTTAAATAATGGAGGCCAAAATCTTCACATAACGTGAAATCCATTTTATTTGTTCCAGTGATTATAAAGTGGCGGTCCAACCAATGGTTATTAAATGATGGTTCCTGTTATAAATTACACCTTTTAATGTCGCATCGTTGTCTTATTACACATCAGTATTGCTACTTCAATTTTATCTCTATTTAAAAAGCGTTTTAAGTCCAAATACAACATTGGGAACATCGGAAAACATCAATGTTCACAGATTTCCTTCTTATTTACACAGTTTGTTGATGGTCATGACAGAAACCTTATGTTGAAATCTTACGGTCAAGTAAGCTGTTCTCGAGAAATCTTCACTCAAACATCGACAAATCTTTTCTTACTCGCGAGTTATAAACTATTTCTCACACTACAAAATGGTGCGAAAATCGTGACATTGTTTTTTTCCTTTTTCTACTTTCTCAGATCACCATTTGAGCTAAAACCTTCGCAGGATTTTTTTGGGGGGATTGTTTAATGGTTTAACACAAACTGTGGCAATCGTTTGACTTTTACCAATGTTGTATTGGCCTTTAAAGCTTTATTTTTAAGACAATTTCCTAGTGACAGATGCCTTGGGAGTGTTCACTCAGCCGTTTGGTCGTTCCGTCTTTCTGATGAAGGATTTTTGGTCGTCACTGTTGGAACCTCACTCAAGATATTTCGTCCCAAATTATGTCCCAAATTTTCATGTCAATCATGTGATACATTAAAACGTTTCCTCAATGGCTCGCCACGGGCTTCGATTGTTTATCAGATCTGGGAATTTCAATTCTTTTGAAATTCTTGTTTTCAGTCAGAGAATTTCTCGTACTGGTGATTGTAAGTTGCGATGGAATTATTTTCTTCATATTTTGCTAGTTAGAAAATTCAATGCATTTCCTCGATCGCTCACGGGATGGAATTTCGCCAAAAGACGAAAAATCCATCAAAATCGAGAAATTTCAGGCAAAATAGCGCAATACCCAGTCCCCTTCTGCGGAAGTCCACGAGGAAATTGCGATGTGAACCTCTGAGTATACAAGACCTTCATCACCGAGTCCATTCCACTCCAAGAAGGGGTCTTCGTCGTTCCCTTTGCCTATCTTGAGTGAGGTTCCATTGTATTCCATCCAGAAGGGACGGTAGTCTTTGGCAGACAATTCCCCGCTCCTATCTAGTACTGCGTGTTCAATTAGATTGGAGTGATCTTCAAAAACATCTCCAGTTCGGATCGCACTTCTTTTATTACCCCAACCTCCGATTGCTGTTAAAGGAAACACCAAAACAAAATGCTCGTTTGCCTAAAATGTTTCCAGGAAATTTATTTTAAAGGGTATAATAACATACCGTCCCAGTTTATGAGAAAGATTGTCTCCAAGACGGTGATGAAATATTGTAAGAAGATTTCCATGGTGACGAAATAATTATTGGTGCGATGAAAAGGCGATTTCGAGGTAGTTGTTTCATTGAAAATGTAAACAATAAAATCAGAAGTATGTACTCACTCGCGAGACAGAAAAAGTCTTGCACATGCTGTGATGTTGCCATGGCAATGTTGACACTTTTTTGGAGTTTGACTTCAAAATGAAATCGAAATGGCGTCTTCACCACGAAGACGAACTCGAAGGTCCCGGGAGAAGATGGCTCAGTTTGGACATTCAAGATGTGCGCTGATAGAGAAAATGAAAACAAGGTAGGTGAAGAGTTTGAAACAACAAGTTAGACAGCAATGACAATGAAGACGATGACAACATCGACAGCTGTGATAATGACTAGTGACAAAACGGCAATGTCAACAGTGATAATGACACCAGCAATGACAGCAAGATAACCACGATGACAAAGTCGACAGCTGTGACAATGACGTGACAAACACCAATGACAATGTCAGCGGTGATAATGACACCAGCAATGACAGCAAGATAAACGACGATGATAAAATCGAAAGCAATGACTTGTGACAAAACAGCAATGACAATGTCCGCGGTGATAATGACACCAGCAATGGCAGCAAGATTAACCACGATGATAACAATGATAGTAACGACAATGAACGCGATGAAAACAGACACCGACGGTGGCAATGACAGGAATGTCAAGGACAGTATAACGACAACAAAACCAATGTTTACAACGACAATGACAAATAGTTACAATGACTAGTGATAGTGTGATGACAACATCAATGACGACAGGAATAGTGACGAAACAATACTTACAATGACACCAACGGTAGCAAAGACAACGAAATGGTTACGGTGACCACAGCTTAATTCGATAGAAACTTTGGCCCAATTTTCAACCTTCAAAACTTCAAATCAACCCTCCTGCGGCAGACTCATTCTATGACCACTTTTCAAGCGAAATAATAATTATGTATGTTTAACTTGTTTGCCAGCTAAGGAGAGATGCCAAGAGGTTAGCTTTGGAATTTTGCCAAATGTTGGCACGAATTTAATCTTTTTCCTCTGCATTTCAAATCGATAAAGAAGCTGACAGAGCCATTCTACATTCTCCTGAGTATCTCTGGGACAATTCCTAAGCCAAATAAGAGATTTGAAATTGTGTGTCAAAAAAATAATTGAAAAATTGCATTTTTACAGAATATAACCCCAAATTTGACGTTTTCCCGGTGCACTTCAAATCGACCCTCTAAGTCGACAGAACCATTCTACGGGGTCATGTGCGTCTCTAGAGCAATTTTGAAACAAAATAAGCAAATTCAACATTTTAGCCAAAAATGGGGGAAATGACAAGGGGTTAGCCTTGCAATTTAACTAATTTTTGGCCCAAATTTCAACTTTTTCCTCTGCATTTAAAATCGATCATGGCAATTGACAGAACCATTCTACATGCTCTTGTATCTTGATTCAATGTCAATTAAAAGATTCGATGTCAATTCAATGATTCATATCTTCATATCTTACGTTGTCTGATGAACGAACTGATGCTTCCCTTTTCTGTTTCCTGCGACGTCCATTTCTTCTGACCCAACATCTGACAACTTTCATGGCGGTGGTTTACGGCAATGCATCCTTCGGGGTTTTCCAGACAAAGTTTGCGGCACATTACAGAGGTGATATTCTTAATCTCTGTCAGTGTTGCCCCAAGGATTTGATTGTGTAGGGTCCAGCATGCCAGTTCTGGTCTCCCACGATGGCAGCAGTCTTCAGAAGCCTTGGTGAGGAGAAAGCAAAGCTGAATAGTTGCCAGTAGGACTATCCACAGCAAAACATGCTTACAGCGAGCCATCGTGCTATCTGGTCCAAACCTCATTATTTAGAGAGTGGCTGACAACATCCCCAATCGTTTGACATCAGTTAGCCACACCCTGTTTAGTGGGGAAGCTAATGTTACCAAGGTAACAAATTGTGTACATTCGAAGAGATCGCGATGATGCGTGTTTTTGTGCAGGAGGGTTGTCTTTATTTTGTTATGTTTTTGCTTTGGTTTTGTTGATGTTCCCCAAGGTTTCAGCGGTCCAAGGAAATTAGTATAGCCGACCAGGTTACCATGGTTACATGAAATCTGTTGTCAGCTGGGGAAATTTCATAGACGAGGTAGTCGTTGGTCATTGATTTGATGAACCGTGGTCGGGATTTGGATTGTGTGGTGCGTGGTTATTGTCTGGTTGCTTAATTGGCTGTATTCACTCTGCCTTTGAGAAAGGTCATGCTAGGATCAAAACGTCAGCCTTTGAGAAAGGTCATGCTAGGATCGAAACGTCAGCCTTTGAGAAAGGTCCTGCTAGGATCGAAACGTCAGCCTTTGAGAAAGGTCATGCTAGGATCGAAACGTCAGCCTTTGAGAAAGGTCCTGCTAGGATCAAAACGTCAGCCTTTGAGAAAGGTCATGCTAGGATCAAAACGTCAGCCTTTGAAAAAGGTCATGCTAGGATCGAAACGTCAGCCTTTGAGAAAGGTCCTGCTAGGATCGAAACGTCAGCCTTTGAGAAAGGTCCTGCTAGGATCGAAACGTCAGCCTTTGAGAAAGGTCCTGATGGGATCAAAACGTCAGCCTTTGAGAAAGGTCATGCTAGGATCAAAACGTCTGCCTTTGAGAAAGGTCCTGCTAGGATCAAAACGTCAGCCTTTGAGAAAGGTCCTGCTAGGATCAAAACGTCTGCCTTTGAGAAAGGTCCAAGTAGGATCGAAACGTCAGGCCCACTAAATTTTGAGAATAACTTGATTATTCGAATGATGAGTTATTTAATCAGTTGATTCGCTTGTTGACCAAATGACTGATTAGTTGTTTGGTTGGTTAATTAATTAGTTGGCTAATATTCAGATGATAAACTGGTCAATTTGTTGACATGGTTAGTTAGTCAATAAAGTGGTTGATTAGTTAGTTAATAAAGTGGTTGATTAGTTAGTTAATAAAGTGGTTAATTAGTTAGTCAATAAAGTGGTTAATTAGTTAGTTAATAAAGTGGTGGGTCATTTGATTAAGTCAGTTGTCTATGCATGTTTTCTATCATCCTTGCTCATTATTAAACCTATTTTTTCCTGCAACCAATTAATTAAATGATAAACAAACTGAACTCTTTAAAATCAATTTTATTATCACCATTTTATTACACCGACAATTAGTTCTCAATCTGTGTAACCAGTATTGCAATGATTTCCATATACCTTGTACATTTTTGTGATAATCATTAATGTATAAGTAATTTGGAAATTCTGGTTACTGACTTAAAGTGGCCGATTGCATAAAGTCAGGGACAACATACAACCCAGAGCTCTAAGCTGTAATCCATGGTCAAATTAAAATGTGCTCACAGCAAACCATTTAAGATAATCTCTTGGATACTTAAAACCATCACCACGTCTATTCAAGTTATTATACAATAGAATGACGTCCTTGTACGAAATTCAGAAAAGATGTATACAAAATAACACTCATTGCAGTTTTCTCATTGTTTGATTATACGAGCTGACAACGATTTTGTAATTTTCCCTCGTTATAATCGTTTTTACTGTATGTTTTTATTTGTTCTTATTTTCCATTCATGTGTGTCGCTCTGTTGATTACTAAATTTCACATCTTTATGTAAATGTGGCCAATAATTATTAGCCTTGAAGCTGGTCTTAGAGAACGTGGTGATCATTAGCCATTTCAATTATTCAGATGAAAAAATAATATACGATCGCACTTTACTTAGCCTATACAAATATTTTTTTTTCCTTTTAGAAATTTGATAGAACATTTTTAAATATACGTTTTTCACATCCAAAATTAAATTTAAAAAATCCCATCACCTACAATCAACCTGGATACAAAAATGATTACATGTATCAGTTAAATGCAACTACTTAAGAAACGTATCAAAAATTAAAAAGCAAAATGAAAAAAAAACGAACTATTTATGGAAGGCTTCTTACGTTCCTTTATCATTAAACGCTGGTAATTTATTAAACGAAATATCCCCTTATGATATAAAGTCTGGAGAAAATCATTTACTTGAATTTTTTCTCGACTTTTCATTGAAAAAATAAATTGATATAATCGGATTTGAAATCGTTTTTATTCGAGTAGGGTCGGATGCAACTGAATGACTGTGGAGATTGAACGCGATTCAGGAATTATTGATGGGGACATTACTTCATGCCAACCTTATGTATTGGGAAGCTGAAGTCATTAGTGTGCACACGTTTGTTCAGAACGCTCACCTATTCAGATCTTACGAATCCCATTCGCTCCTATTCGTTCCTTGTCCTATTCGATCTGCACGAATCAATTTTTGTTTCTTTTTTCCGGGTTCAGGGGCCAATTTCATTTCGCCAAAATGTGCTGAAGTGCAAAAAGTCATGAGCCACGGGCGCCTCATGCCAACCCAAACTTCACTTTGGTTTCGTGTCGGGGTAAAGAATACAGGAATACAAGTCAGAAGCAATTGACAGCAAATCGCAGTGCAGGTTGTAATCCTGCTTACACAAGGAAGACTTGCGAAGTAAAGAAGAGTGGAATACAAGTCAGAAGCAATTGACAGCAAATCGCAGTGCAGGTTGTAATCCTGCTTACACAAGGAAGACTGCTTAGCAGATTTTCACGCTTAAGCAGCTCTATGAAATGGAGCCCAGAACTGAATTCCCAGTCAGTTCACTTCGCTACGCACACGGTTTCAAAGCAATGTTTGCCATTTCTAATGAATCCAGTTTTAATGTTTGCTAATTTCATTTGTAGACCTAATTCCCCGACTGATGCTTATAATTGCAAGTGCATAACAAGTGCCAGAGGGAGGACCTAGGTATGGATTCATTTGTTCATCGATGGGGTTGAAAAGAAGAAAATGTTCACCTCTGACATTGGTACGTGGGCCAAGTCGACTAGTCTCCTCTGCAGGCGCCTATTGGCGACTAATCCTCACTGTCGGGAGGGGTCTCCACGGGTTCGTCACCATGGTAACCATCCTCCGATTCCCCCTCTAGAGATGGAGGAGGAGGCAGATCCTCGTCATCGGTGACGTAATTTTCCCCGTCGAACTGGGGCGGGGGAACGTCGTCCTCCATCTCACCGTCCTCCTTCTCCTCTTCCTCCTCCTCCTCCTCTTTCTCCTCCTCCTCGTGGTCGTAGTTTGGTTCGTTGATATCAGGGGTGAAGGTAATGTTAGCATAGATGTATGGTGGGCTGGTGCCCACGTGTTTGTCGACTTTAGTTTCTGTGGATGTGTATTGGTTCTTGATCTCCTGTCCTCGAACGTCGTATAGGTAGGAGGGTGAAGGAGGGGAGAGGTCTTCGTGTGTGGTGCCTGGTTGATGAGGATCGCTGGAAACTTCAACCTCGATCTCTGCAGGCATGGCAGCGTTTTCGCCAACTTCGGAGTAATCATTCTTGCCCGATTCGCGCTCCATACCCGAGTAGAATTTGGACATGGTATTGACTCTGGCCCGATATGCACACGCTATGCCCAGTATAAATACAGCCACACACACGACAGCTATACCGGCAAAGATAAGTGCCTTAATCATAGATTCTGCCTGGTCGTTATTCAAAGACAGTCCCAACCCTTGTCCTATGACAGGTGTCTTACATTCATTATGAGGTGGTGGTGGCATATCACGGCATCTGAGACTTGGGATGTATTCATCCCAGATGTAGACCCCATCCTTCCGGTATTCATTGCCTACCTCTGCCTCCTTCAATTCTATCTTTAGATGCTTCTCTTCAGAATTAAACTCAGGCCAAACAAGATCATCTCCCAGCGGGTTCATATCCACCATATCCCCGTTTGGATTTCTGTTTTAATAAAAAATAATTGAAATAAAGGGATTTTAAAAGTTAAGCTTGTGTGTTTTCCGAGGTTTGGTATACGTTCTCTTTCTGGTTTGGTAAAGTGGGAGAAACTCCTACAGAAGTTTGTGTCTTTTGAGAGTTCTTTTGTCTTTTTTTTACAATTACAATTTCTTTTGACAGGACTGGCGGGAACTGAATCTCAGACCTCTGGATTAACGGACCAGTGCTCTTACGCTAAGATAAATATAAATTGAATTTTGCTTCTATCCTAGCAGATATGAGATATATAAAGAATGACCAAATGATTGTTCTTACCCTGTCTTGACAAAGTTGGACCAGAGTCGCATGAGTTGATAACTGAGTTCCCGTTCGTCATCGCTGAAACGTCCACCGAGGTCATTGACCTCGTCAAAGGGCATCCCGAATATATAAGGAAGCTCGGATCCGTGAGGTGCTAGCTTCAACTCGGGACGGAATCTCATATCGTTTGAAGATTGGTGATTGAAAACCATGACGTGAGTAGATTTCAGTGATGACTTGATTGCGTGGATTGCTGAGGCTCCGTAACTCTTGTACCGATTGTCTGACTGACTGTCAACAAAAGCTACCATCCGGGCAACCTTCTCGTCTTGCTCGCTCTCAAAGTCTCTCTTGAGGTACTCTCGTGAGATAACGATGTTAGCCAACACAGGGTCATTGCTGTAAACGAAGAACCAGTTATCCCACTCCTTCTCGGTCAATTGTGAGCTGATCTCTGGCATCGCATCGGGGGAAGTGTCTTTAAGTTGTTCCAAGGTCACTGTACCGTCACCAGAGTTGACTGAGGATAGCAAGTTATACTTCTCGGAGTCTGAAGGTTCTTCGATGAAGAAGTCAGGGGTGAAGACAGGCTGCCACAAGAATGAGGAGAAGTCTTTATCCTGTGACTGAAGGTTGCTAGAAGACATGATTTCCTCGGTACTTTTCTCTCTTAGGCAACTGTAAGCGTCGATAGGGCAATTGGCGTTATCCGCGAAGAGTTCGGCGTGCCAGGAAGCTCTTTGGGGTGTGGTAAGATCGCGTGGTCGATAGATGCCACTGTGGGCTACAACTCGTTGGAAGAGTGAGCGACTGCCATTAGCGAACAGGTGCAGAGAGGCCGAGCCGTGCAGTCCTGCTTGACCAGCAAGAGTCACACGTGACGGGTCACCTCCAAATGCCTGGATGTTATCCTTCACCCATTTTAGAGCAAGTTGCTGGTCCATTAAACCCATATTCCCTGGCGCGTTTTTATCACCAGTGAATAAGAAACCAAACGGACCAAGACGGTAGTTGATGGTGACCACGATGATACCCCCTTTGACTGCTAGAGGGGAAGGATCGTAGACACTACTTTTGCCTTGGCGGTAGCTTCCACCGTGAAGCCAGACCATGACTGCAAGATTACTTTCATTAGCTGGGTAAGGCGTATAGACATTCAGAGACAAACAATCTTCACTGATTTCAAACGGTGAATCGGAAAGATGAGCCAAGAAATCGGGTAAGATGTCTGACACAGTGTCTGCATTCTGAGGGCAAGACGGACCGTAGGAGGTGGTGTTGAGAATGACGAATTTGTTCCATGACATCTTTTTGACAGGAGACATGAATCGTAAGTCCCCAACCGGAGGCTCAGCGTAAGGTACGCCAGCAAAGAAGCGATACGCCATCCCATTCAGCTCTGCGGACCATCCACGAATCTTCCCCGCTTCTGTCTGGACAACCAGATTCTCATCAGGAATTGCTTCAGAGACAAGAACACAGGCTTGGAACGCCACGAAGAGCAGAATGTACGCCGCCATTTCGCTCTCAATCTCAGCTTTCAGTAATGGGTGTTGGCTCGTGCAAGCCCCTAAACCCCTTACTATTCTACCGTCCCTTCCACAACACGCCTGGACAGGAAGTACAAATAAAAAATAAACGCGAACTTGTTCGCTTGGAAGTTCACTGTTGGGATTGCCGTTTTTGTCATGCTAATTTCAGCAAGCGTCGGTAACTTATGTTCAGAGGCTTCGATAACAAAAGTTTGTTTTCATAAAAGTCTCGACGCAAGTCGCCAAGTCCCAGACCTATTATTGCGCATAACTCTGATGACCCTATATTATGTAAATAGGGAACAGAGATGGCTGCACTTGGAAAAGTGACAAGAAGGAGGAAATAACTGCCAACTGAATTAAGGGTTGGTTCTTGGCCAAATTTCCCAATAATTTGTTTTCTGATTTCAAAATCAACTGCGATTTCAAACAATTAGATGCGTATTATAGGTTTTCCCGGCGGCCAAATTCAGCAAAGACCTGTCCGAATCTGAATGCATTCTGACAAACATAACATTATTTTGCTGAAATTGGCCGAGAAATACCGGTACTCTTGTTTGATCCGCATGGACCTGTAGACTTTCCTTCTTGAAAATAATGAGGTTTGACCAAAGTCAACGACATACAACACTACATCTGAACGTACAATAATCTTAAAATAAATTGCTGTGGAACTGAGTTTGTTTCCCACAAATCGCTTTACTTTTCTCAGAACTTAACAATATCCTCTTATTTTAATAGAAGGTAAAACTGACACGTCGTCGGCAAAGAAGACTGTCTTTGACTGAACCGGGATTGGAACCCGAGACCATGGTTTTGCTTCCAAGCGTTCATACTACATGAGCTTTGCAGCACTTAGAATGGGTGAAATTCAACACCAATAATTGGATGGTATTAAACTAAAACATGGAATTATTGGAACGTTATAGCTGTTTACACTCCGCAAGAGTAAACATGTCATCACTATACGTGCCCAGGGCTTGCTCTAACAAATCCATTTAATTCTAGTCACGTACGCAATTCGCAGACTACATTATTGATAGGTCGATAGGTCATGCTGTGCCAGGGATTTATGTCTTTGTAAAAACTTGTGAAAGCCGGGTTGCAATACTGTCAGAATGTTGGCATCGTTGAAGGAAAGAATAAAGCGGCTGCCATTATTCAGATCGGACACCCACGCCTCAATGAGCACAATAATTATTCAAGATTAGACTTCCACAAGTCCCTCGACGGGTTCGTAGAAAGCGTTTCGAACCAAAAGACGTCCTAGAAGTTTGTGATTAAATTGATTTTAAGTATGTAGCTTCGAAAGTGCAAAGAATTTATTTCTAGAAGTGTCTGAAATGAAGAAAAAGTTGAACAAACATTATTCTGAACTAAATTTAGTGCTCAAGCGTTTTTCTTTCTTGGAATTTTATTCAGAAAACAATTGGTGACCAGCTGTTTAGCACGAAGTCAAGGTTAATGTTTGTGGACGAGATCTCATGATTTGAAAGAAGAAAGTGATCTGTCTAAAACTGAAGTGTTCGGTACCGCCTGTCGCATGGATACCGATAGAGGGCGCTACATAACTAGCCGACCTCTTATGTTTTGTGTATTGGGGCAATTTTGCGCTGATACAAGTCTGTGTATAGACCTACCTGTCGAACTCTCAATGTGCAGTAGGAGAGACCGACATTCATAAACCCTGGGACATCTATGGGCGACAGCGGGTGACCATTCAATTACTAAGCCCCGATAAATCCCAACCAGTTGACAAACAGTGAAACCAGAACAGAAGTGAATCGGACGAGAAAGAGGAGACAGGGATTGACTTATCTTTGCAGTCTGAATATTGTGCTCGTATTTCAACAGATTGAGGTGAGTGAGCTCAACCAAAAAGAATTTACTTAGTTCTACTCAATTCTTTGAGTGAGTGGGGAAAACAGATTCACACAGTATAGACTTTATCTGTAATAATTGCTTTCGACATTTTTCAGTCTTTTGCTGGAAACGACTCGGTCCTAGCTAGGCCAAATCTCCCATGACGGAAAGTACATTCTATATTCATGTTTGTTTGGCAAAATCAGGTTCCGAAAAAGTATGTGAAGTTTCGACGATGCTAGAATTGCAAGGAATAAACGATCACCCTGTGAAAAGACTTTAAACTCGTCGAGCCATTCTCTTCTTGATGTGCGGATTGACTTACTTCCAAACTTTTGCAATTTCGAGGGGACTTACTACAGTGGTGCAATTTGCAAATGAAATCTGAACGTTTGATTAAAAACCCTGACTGTATTTCGATGACACTAACTCGATACGAGGCGAATAGATTACATATAGTTAGGGCCCTTTGTTCAGTAAGGAGGTCAGCATTAAGATTTCACTGGAAAGACTAGACGGCACAGTAACAGGTACATTTAAATATCTCAGTGCGGTATAGGTGCGGGGTCAATTCTTGTTGTCGGTTGCTATGGCAGCGTAACCTTTACGACACAATGCGCGCACAGACCCAGTCGTCGTTTGGACCCACACAGGTACGATACAAGCAGGCGGGATTGTGAATGGGAGAGTAACTATCTTGAAAAGGCTGTGAAATGGGAGGTCCTTGTCGGGAAATAATACAGACCCGTCATAATGGGATTAAAAACTAGTGTCTGAAAATATCTAGGTACTGAAGTGCGGTGATATGTCAACATGATTGATCATTTTGAACCACGGCGATCGAGTTGTTGCAAACTTTCCCTATTCCATTATTATGTTGGTGATTTTACCAACTATGAAAACTCAGCTCGGGTGAGTTACGAGCAAGGCTGGTGCATGCGTCTGGATCTAACGGAATCCAAGGCCTCTATGACGAAACAAACAACGTGCCACGCGCTTATTTATTTAGCACAAGTATCGATCTATTGCATATGTTATACCACAGCCTTCAATCTCTTATAAGAAGTCAGATTCATGTTATTTTAAACGCCACAGAAGGTGAAAGAAACAAATCGATGCGGTCAATAAAGCACCTGTTGCTAATTGATGAGGGGTCTTCGTTTTTTGAAAGACAGTATTCTACAGTTGGTGCGCACAGTCACTGTGTCAACTGATACTAGTATTTTGAATTGGACTCAGTTGGCGAAGTGCTTCACGAAATTAATTGCTAATTAATCCGGCTAGATATCGGATATTTAAAAAAAAAACTAGTGGTTCGTGATCTAGTCAGCATAGCCATTAAACCAACCACTTGCGTACAGAAAGCGCGCGAGATGACAGAACGAATCGAGATGCGTTATACGATGACACTAAAGTATTGATGGACAAGTTGAAGAATTTTTAGTCCATAATCAGTTTGCTTCTAACACTTGATCTTAGCTGCATAAAATTTAGTCTCTAGAAGTAAAATTTGAGATAGTGTTTATAAGCATAAACCATAACTATATGTGCTTTTAATCAAACTGTTGTACTAGTCTAGAGTTGAGATTATTATACACGAATCACTTCTATTTAACCACGAGTTTCTTCCACGTCTGTCGTGTTTGCGCGGATACACACATCGGGCAAAGTCTGCCTGTTTCTACATTCTCTAATGTCATGTAATCCACTCACAACCTCCTTCTCAGAGTTTGGAGCAAGTCAATAAGAAAAGGATTTCCAGAACACCCGAGGCGACCAACCATGTCAATATTTGAGCGTATTGTCCAGCCCGAGTTTGTCCGTGTAGCTGTGTGTGATCAGATCTCAGCTTTGTGTGTACACTGCTCACTCATCGTCTCCAACACTCTTGCCTGGCGACTGGGTTTGTTGGATCACGGAGGAAGAATTACTAAGGGCTCCCTTCTCTCTTCATGGACCTTCAAGGGATTTCACCGTGCTTGGCGATTAAGACATCTATGGTTTACTCCTGTATACATCCGAGAGTAAAGAAAGACAGAGAGTGCAGGATTTCTTACTGTTCTAAAACTATTTAGATTGAAACACATCCCCGCCATTTGAATGAATAAATTAATGCAATTTTGAAAAGTTCTTAATAGCTAAGACTAGGATTTTAAACACTTTTTTAATCAAAAATCAAAAGGGAAATCATCATAATTAGAGGGATAGAAAAGGGTACAGGTGAAAATGTTTAAGTGTCAGTACAAAATAGAAGTAGCGTACACAATATCGCATCAATCTCATTGAACACCCAGTCTCGTTGATGACCGTAACACAATTGATAGGAATTCTAATGAGGCAACCTTGTACTGTTTGTGGCGTTTAGATATGGCATCAAAGAGTTGCAACTTGACGTTTTCTGGGACATCTTTCCTGGGAGTGTACAATGTCGGTTCTGCCGTGTGTTTGTTGGATTGTGGCAAGGCGTTAGTGAGAAAGGTTCGCTGTTATGGAGGAACATCAGCTGGGGCGTGTGCTGCCTGTGTCATGCTCAGCGCACCAGAACGACTCCCTGTAAGTCCTTGCAAAAGTTATGAATTATTTCATCCATGATCTTACAGAATTAAATTTATATAAAGGTTGGGACAAGTAGGCTCTGAAAAACGAATTCTGACTGCATTAACGTTTAACAAAATACTGTTTTAAACTTAAAGATTATGTCCATTATATGATTATGTTCATATTTTGATTTTTTTGTATACACCGGATTCTAAATGATTGATTTGTTATTTCTATCGATCAGCAATATCTGCAATCAATATATGATCTATCGGCATCGATCACAGCCAAGCCCTACGGTGCAGTGACCCCTAGGTATGACCTCATCGCCGACATCCGGGACATTCTCCAAACGCATCTGAAGGATGACGTACATGTCACGTGCTCAGGACGGCTGCACGTACCAATTATGGAGTTGGTCTCCGTGACCCCTGACCCCAGAAGCAAAACCACGGCCATAGCGCCACAGCCCACCAAGAAGCCGAACGTCTTAGAATTTGGCGGGAAAATTTGGGCGTGTGGCGAGAAGAAAGTGGTGAAAACCTTCAGCAGTCGAGAGGAACTCATTGAAGTAAGGCTTCGACAATCTTCTGAATATGCATGAGTATTAATCTTTTGTATAATCCAGCCTACGCAACTCTCTTTGTTCCTAGTAGTCTTTTCCAGGTAATAATTTACAAAGAAAGCAATTTCTCTTTTTCTCAGGTGCTTCTGGCAAGTACTTATGTGCCTTGGTTCAATGACTGGAAAGCACCTTGTTATCAAGGAAAGGTAAATAGTTGGTGATATTCCAAGGCCTCCCTGCGCCTTTTGCTAAACTTCTATCCTTTGAAAACCCACGTACATTCCTAATAAGATCACATCTTCCTCTTGCTTATGAGGCAAGCAGCAATTATGTTATGTCCGAAGCGCTGCATTCAGCTCCAAGTTTGTGGGTGAGGCCCACATCCTCTGGTGGGTGGAGGTCTGGGCAAAATGTGCTGCGCAAATATCACATTACCCTAAATCCTTATAACTGCCTCGCACTTTTTCTTAACTTGTTCTCATCTCATCTGAATAATTATATGGCGCTGTAGTTATGATTCCCATCGAGTCAAGGATGTTTGGAGGTTCTTGATAATAAGCTGATACTGTTTAACTTCCTTCCACAGTTTTGGGTGGACGGATCATTGCTGAACACTAACCAGGGAGGAGTCGAGGATCTTGAATTTCCAGAGGGAACTCTCATCACCATCTCTCCCAACAAGCAAGCGGCGCACTACCGCCCACAGGACAACATCACCTCCACCTGGAAAGACATCAGCCATGAGCGATACGAGAAGTCCCCGTTCAACATGTACCGTGTACCCGTAGGGTCAGATGAGACGGGGCTAGGCTTCGTCTTAAACCCCCCTCCAAAGGACGTCTTAGCAAAGTTGTACGAGACTGGAAGAAAAGATGCGGAAGAGTTTCTGATGAGGTACGGGATGTATGAAGGACCCATTGCTGACAAGCGAAGGACAGATGGTCTTATTTCATAAAGAGGTTCACTTGATCGATCTAGAAGGAATAAGATGGTCTTTATTCATAAAGAGGTTCACTTGATCGATCTAGAGGGAATAAGATGTCTTATTTCATAAAGAGGTGAATTCACTTGATCGATCTAGAAGGAATAAGATGTCTTATTTCATATGATCGATCAAGGGGAATGATATTAACTTATTTCATAAAGAGGTTCACTTGATCGATCCAGAAGGAATAAGATGTCTTATTTCATAAAGAGGTTCACTTGATCGATCTAGAAGGAATAATATGTCTTATTTCATAAAGAGGTTCGCTTGATCGATCTTGAAGGGATAAGATGTCTTATTTCATACAGAGGTTCACTTGATCGATCTAGAGGAGTAAGATTGGGGCGATGATGTCCTTGCTCGAATCCCACCCTGAACCGACAATTTGTTTGTCTTCCGCCATCCATCCATCTATAAAATTGAACTAATCGTTCTTGTCTCAAATACTTACAGGCTTGTGAGATGCTTTGCAAAAATCCTTGATTTCTCCAAAGGGAGCTATAACAGTTTGCGTTGTAAGATTTCGGGCAGTGATGTGATCATTTCTTGTAGACTAATATTTGTCTTCGCAATTGTAAAGTTGTAATTACTGTTTTAGGTTTTACCCTGCCAAATTAACAATTAAGGAAATTGTGGAGCAACCCCGGTGCAAAAATAAATATACATTTTTGAAATTCGGTGTCACCGCAATCTCCTCTAATAGTTTTGTAAACATTGACTCCTTTTTGTATAATGACGGTCAATCGCTAGATAGACCGTTCAAAATCACGTTTTACATTGGGAAATATGTGAAATGTGTTGACGATAATGCTTCCTTGAACAAATTAGCAATAATTAAAGTGGCTTTTAAGATTTTGACTGAATGAGTGCACTCAAGTAAGTTTATTCTGCATGGAATTTTAAAAATTACTACTCGGTGATTTTTGCTTATAGCAGTGAATAAAACAAAGGTTTCTTTTGCGAAAGAATACCAGTTTGCCTTTCTTTGTTCTTATGGCACCTCTGAGGATGTCCTGCTTGGAACGAAAGGCAAGACAGACGTCACCATTCCTTCTGACATTAAATTATTCATAAAAATAATTATTAACCACGACAAGCGGCGATAGAGGGCGCTTGTCAATATACCGCGAATTGTTGCGAATGAATAAGGCTCATCAATTATTTCATACAGCATTCATGAAATAGCCGTCTGGCGTTTGACGGTCCAAAGTACCGCGAACACAAAAGAGATAATGGGAGGTTATCCCAGCCGCCATAATCCTTCCAAAGGGATCGTGATGGGTTCAGGGATCAACTCCTATTATATGGACGAAGAAAGTGGTTGAAATCCACAAAAAGACAAGAAAAGGCCATATATACCTTACCCGTGAATTTACAGAGTCAGCTTGGCATTACACTGTCAACACTAAGCCACTTGATCCACTGTAATGTTTGCAACATCTGGTTTACTGAAGTTCGATCTGAGCTGGGTCATTGCAGACGTACCCTAGCCCTTGCTTTGCCTCCATGACTGGATGGTTTACGGTTGCTATTGACGAAGTCCACGGGGGTCTACACTTCTGGATCCTGTTAGTGTAAAACGAGACCAACCACGTAGGACCTTTGCTCACCTAGTGCTCGCTGTTTACTCGCTGATGTTGTTCGCTAGGATGGCATGGAATACTCTATACAACCCTCCATGGTAGAACAAGTTGATTGTTATTCGTGAGTGGTGACCATTGACAGCTTTCAGAAAGGTGTAATGAGCCCGCGTTCATAGACTCACAAAAACCTGGACGAGGAATTAGCTGTGAAGTGCTCTCCGTCGAATACAAGAATATCTGGCCATTGAAATCGGACAATATATTAATCTCATTACACAAATTACTAAGTGGCTTCTAGCGTAACAATTGAAGCAATTAGGCTTCTGAATCACGTGGCTGAATACCTTTCCAATTAATTCTTCAATTCCTGGAGATAAAAGCGACTAATTATCGTCAGCTACTGCCTCTCTTCATTTGGGGTTCGTCTGGATCAAGTAAACGGATAATCAGGTAGGTGAATTAATGTGTAAAACAATTATTGAGATTTAGTTATACTTCAGCAACAGAAAGTGATCCAAAAAAACTTGCCAAAGTAAAGTAAAATACTAGGCCCTATTTAACAATGAATCGCAACACCTTAGTTATTTTCCCAGTTATTGCGTCGTTTAATCCACTTTTCATAATCATCATTTGTAAAATATGCTATTTTTTTGGCAGAGAAACGATTATGTTACAACTGAATGTAAGTTATCCATTGAATTATTCGTTATCATACTAAAAAAGGCAATAGGAGTTTGGTCTGTTGGCTTTGGCCTGCGGACTAAAGACTAAGCCATCGGTTATCGACATGCGAGGAATTTGGAGTGTCAATATCCAACGGTAGACATATTATGCGAAGGCGGAGTATAATCAATAATCAGGGCACTTGTGAAAACCGCAACGGGTTGTTGATAAACATCGCCTATGGGCGTGCGTGAGGGGCATGGGTGTAGAGATGGGCTTGTGTGCGCCGATATATCGATGTACATGGTAGGATGTGATTGCCGGATATGGTTTTAGGACAAAATTGGAGTATGATTGGAGAGACTCATTCTTAGCGTCAAGACTGGCCGTGCTAGAATGGAGACCTATGCGTTTGGATATAGTACTATCATTGATAGAGACCTCTGACTGAGTGTGAACTATAATGAGGATAAATAGGTTTGCGGAGACACCATGTAAATTCTCTTTTGTGAGTAAGTAAGAACTATAATCACACGGATAACGATAGGGTGTGATTAAAGATGGATTGAGCACGAGGCTGGGGATATTTCTTGGCGCCACAAATGATTGATTCCACGATTGGTACGAACGTCCTGTGATCACATTTCATGATTCATGTTCGTCTCTCCTCTCAGACATGACCGAGACGCTGACCCCGCCCTTTGACCTCGCCTTGGCTGGCAGTTCCTTCTTCGGCGTCTGCAATGTCGGAGTTGCGCAGTGTCTCCTTGACCACGGCCCCGTGTTGCTTAGCAACGCCCAACATATCGGCGGCGTGTCATCCAATGCACTTGTCGCCGCTGTCATGGCAACGACCCCAGAAAACATAGCCGTAAGTTGGAGTATTCTGGTCTACATAGTTATCGTGCCCCTTACACTTGAGTAAAATATTTAATAGGCCCATGTAATAATAAATACAAATCATCCCCTTCTATGGCGAAGACTGGATCTAGATTTAAAAGCCCGATATTTCCAGTCGGAGAATCGTTCGGTTTCAGAATCTTAATGTTTATTAAACGATCATTTTATATTTTATTTCTTACATCTGACAACCTCTACCCCTGTGTGTGGATCTCCATGCAGAAATACCTGTACGCAGTTTATGACATCGTGGACGAGGTTGCACCTTTACCTTTGGGTGCTCTTTCTCCCGAGTTTGACTTCATCGGTTGTCTTCGCCAAGCACTTCATGAAATCCTTCCAGATGACGCCCACGTGAAGGTAAGGAACCTTACAAAAATGTCAGAATTAGAGAAATATTCAATTCATTGTCTGCTTTTAAGCCATGACTGGCAAGGAAACTACGCAGTGTGAGGATGGAAATTAAGGTTTACATGTTTATGATATGTTTTCGAAGGCTACGAACCGACTCCATGTGAAGGCCACTTCGCTGGTACCCGTCGATAAATACCAGCCAGTCAGCGTACACCATGTCGACCAGGGTACAAGTTCCAGCGTGCGCAGTAAAGGCCCGAAGATTTTCGAGGTTGGAGACAGATGCTGGAGTATTGGGAACGAGGTTGAGATATGTCGATATGAATGCCGAGAGGAACTTATTGAGGTAATAATAAACATAAAGCAATCATACCTATAGATTTCGAATTCCATTGCGATTATGGTATGTAGGCCTAGGTCATAGAAGTGACCTATACATGACCTTTCACGTCCTATACATGACCTTCCATGACCTGCCGTGACCTATGCGTGTATGCCATGAAAGTGACACATCCAAGGTCAAGATATTTTCGAATGTTTCGTCAGTAATGTTCATTCATAGAGAGGTATTGTGCATTTCAGAACGGAAGATGGATGCTCAAAATAACTCCGTTATCCTGTGCTCTCTAGGTGCTACTTGGCTGTATTTTCATCCCGTGGTTCCCGAGCTGGAATCCCCCACACTACAAGGGCAGAGTAAGTAGTTACAACTGGGACAAATAAATTTAGACATCACCAAAATCACTCGCTTACCTCTATGGATCAAGCATCTATTGAGGGAAATCTTGCTTGCAAGCTGTGATGAGAAGACAAGTATCATTGAGTTATTTTTTTTCCCCAAAAATGGGACGATCGTTTTAGAAATACACCTGAGGAAACGATTGACCAAACTATTCAGTCATTCTGTTGAATCCTTTTGTTATATAATTATAGACTAGTCTTTATTTATACTCATTTTACTTGATTATTTGCAGTACCTTGGCGATGCAACCCTCTCACGAACCAGCAACCTTCCCGTCGAGGTCGACTTCACCTTCCAATCGTCCAATAGACTCATTCGAATCTCTCCCGATCCTAAATGTCGTGCCACAATGCGTGACAAGATCGCGTGTGGATGGCAGGACACGACTGGGCAACGTTTTGATATCAGCGCTTTGCAAATGTTTCGTACAGGGCACGGTCTCTATCCCCCGCCGAAAGGTCACCTCGAAGCTTACTACGCAGATGGGTACGAAGATGCGACCAGGTTCTTAAAGTTTTACCACATCTACGAGAAGAACGACAGAGGGTTTGAGCCCAGACGAGACCGTTATGCAGCCGTACATTCCGTTGATGATTTAAGATGAAAACGAAATCATTACGGAGCTCCTTAAAGAACTTGTTGAAATAAATTCACGAAATTCAAGATTTGACGCCCTCTTCGGGTCTCCGTAGACATCGTGTGACAGTTTTTAAGTTTTTTAAATGTGACTATCAATGCATATCTTGACAAAGAGAGTAAAATGTCAGGAATATACGGTGTAATGTTTAGAAAGACAAATAATTTGACTGCACTTGACTGCACTACGCTTTGAACCAAAATGATGCTTTTAATATCACAATATTAATCCTTTATAAAAACAAAAAAAATCCTGTTAATAAATTGCACTTATATTAATACAATGTACAATGTGTATAAGGAGATTAATTACCGCCAATCTACCACGGAAAGTGCTTCCCATGCGGAATTTAATTCCACCATTTTGAATTATTGCTGTCTATATCCGTGACTGGTAACCTGCGTGCCAATCTACAATACCCATGAACAATGAATTGGGATCGGTCACCAACCAAAGCATCATTACTTGTCGCTGTAAAGTGACGCCTACCAGTCATATCACTATGCAAAGTACCAGGGAATAGATTAAACACTAATCGAATGAATGGAACAGTGGTGAAATTGGGAAAAAACCCAATTGGTTGCTAGGGATAGCCTATTAGTTGCTAGGGATTTTGGAACCGGGATTTGTGCCCACTGACTGAGGATCCTATCAAATAAAGTAGTCATGTGATCGCAACGCGGGTAGTTTAGACTTGGGTTTAGGCAGGGAAGTAGTCGACCTACGTCACTGTTACTAACGAGTGACGTCATGTAGAAATGGCGTCCCAGGATCTGTACCTGATCGCGTGTCTGTTCGATTGACATGAGTCAACAATGTAACTAAACCTTGCCTATGGGTCATATAACCAAAGGGACAATAAATATCATCACACTTATAAAATTTTAACATCGAAGCAAGATGTACAAATAAATGTACAGGCCAGCGCAAATCATTTGTGTAGTTTCGCATTGATTGCGACAAGGAAATTTCAGGCGATCTAAACTACGGGTCACATGATGGCACAATACTAGCTAGATAGGAAATGTAAATTAGATGTCATGTGTACACACTACATATCAAAATGTTCTATCAATAAATAGTATTTTCTCGGTTAAAAAGAGCGGACGCGCTTCTAAACGCGTCTACTCCGCAGTCCAAAGTCCAAATTCAATAATATGACAATTCCTTACAAATTGGTATTGTTGTGCCAAGGCCGAGGGGAACATTGCCCTAATAAATTATGCGGCAGGTGAGGGGATGATAGAAACTAAACATTTCATTGTATCTGCCTTGGTTGCCTCCATTTTATCAAGGCCATTTTTTCGAAGTGTGATAAAGTAAATCATTTGAGCACTGTTCAAAATGAATCGAGTAGTAAACTTTACAATTGCCGTATACCCGTCCCCGACCCCCACCCCCTCCCCTGGCCAAAAACTGCTAGTCGGCCGACTGGCACATCCATCCATTTGACAGGCCGAGAGAAAAAAAAAGGAAAAGCTGTCCGCAGATTAAACCACCCGCTACGGAGGACTCCTGAAAAGCAAGCATGGTGTAGATTGCATCCAACTAATTCTTCTCTCATCAAATTTAAGATGTGAAATTTCTGAGCGGACCCAAAAGATTCAATGACAGATACTAAACTTGACAGTGTTAGGAGAGTCTCCCCCTCGTTCGTACAAAATAGCGCCCTCTTACGATCATATTCAAAAGTGCAAATGAAGTAAAGGTTCGTCAGTGTTGAGAACGATAACGGTTAATTCTGGTATCTAGGTTACTCAGACATAACTGTATTTACACCTTACCAATCTTTATTTGTACAGAAAATTTGGATTATAGACAAAAAGACCATCTGCATCTGAGACCAGAGGCTTTAAAAATATTCACTTTAAGTATTATATTAAACGAAGTGTTTCTTGATGTTCGGTATTTGTTAACTCATCAGTTCCTATTCAGATTTCATATATCGAGGACTCTAAAGTCGTCGGAAAATGGTAAATTGTGGATGGCAAATAGTATGAACAAATATGTACAGCACAGGGCGACTTTAAAATATTCCAAAATTCTCTAATTCCACTTGGCTAGGTGATGGGTATTTAATCTTCCATATTTCTATGATCCCAACCCTTCAATCATTGATCAAGGCTTAGCCCCTGAGAATATAACTATACATTGGCTTGATTGCATCATAGTGTACATCCATTGCTAAAGTAACCCTAGGCCTCTATGACTGTACAAGGTGTCAGACATGGCCTTGTGTTCTTCCAAGCCTGTTGAAGGACAGAGATGGAGTAGACAGAGGTCTTAGAGATGGTTTGGGCATAATCCCTGGATTCATGATTCGTTTGTCTACAATCCTATGAGGCAATCGAGCACTTCGTGACCTTCAATGGCAAGCATAAAGATGAAACTAAGGCAGACTTCAAGCTTTCTAAGATGGAGCACACAGTGATGACATGGCTGAGACAGAGAGATGTTGTAGGTAACCAACAGAATCTTGAACAAAACTGCTGGTAGACCTAACACTCCCATATGAAAAAAGGGACAATCAAAAGATTGCTTCTATGCCAAAATGATACCAAAAGCTGAATCTTCAACAAATTAGACACACTTTAACTAATGTTAATAAAATGCAATTTACGTGGTGACTGCTATGTTTCTTTTACCATGGTAAGACCTAAATACTTTGGAGATATTTTACACCTGGAGTTCAAGAAACTACTTTGGTCATTTGGTTCTGAGAAAACAGACACATCCTATCACTTATTGTACAATCATCACTGATGCAGCATAAAAATAACACAAGTTCAGCTCGAATAAAAAGTTTGTCCCAAGAGATACAAAAAATGGCAACAAAGAATTGATGGTGGATGACATTGATAAGGAAAAACGTAAAGGGTAAAAAAAATCGAAATGTTTTTGATTTGAGATGCAGGTTTGATTCAGGAATTACTGTCTTTGACAAACAAGAGATTCAATGTTATTGCCTCTGAATTTTATGCAGCAAAATAAAAAGCACAACTGAAAATGATTTGAGAGGCCACCTTGACTGGCGCCCTCTATTGATCAACTGATGAAAGGACTATAGAGGGCGCTCATCATGATGACAGGCAGTCCTGTATTCTGCTAATCCATTCCTCAGCCGCTGGTTTCGTATCTGCCACAAAGTTGTAGGTTCGTCTTGTTGTCTTCAACTGTCAAATAACACGATTACCAAAATCAATTTGATATAAAAATATATGACTGCAAGAAAACAAAGGCCATTAGGAGGTTTGAATAATGACGAAACCTTTTCCCATGTCACAAGAGAGCCTTTGACACAAACATGGCAACTCAATCATCTCAACTGACAGACAAGAAGAAAGAGGAGAAAGCAGTCGAAGAGAGGCATGTAATGAATCATACTTACATCAAAGAAAGCACTCTCATCACATTTCTTGGGAGCTCCAGCCGTAGGGAAAGCAGGCTGGACAGATTCCACTTCCTTCAAGTCTATGATGCCCTTGAAGTGAGGATCATTCGTCGTCTCATAGTACCTTAGCTGTCATCAACAATAACAAACAGCACTCAGCAAATACAGTCTAATCAATTCCTGCTTTACAATAATTTAGACAGCTTTACTTGATTGCTTTTTATTTTAAGAAAAGGAGGAGCAAAGAGAACTGATGATGTAAGGGGCTCTGACCTGATGCTTCTGTGAGTCCAAGACAAACCATCGTTGCTTCCAACCTTTGAGTCTGGCACCTCGTTTGAAAAGGTATCCTTCATGGGTTCTTGTCTCTCCAATCTTGGCATAGAACTGGTCATACCCTATCCATGCAACAAAAATGAATTGTTTAAAAGAATAGAACACAAGATTTGAATGGCTGCTGGGAATATTGTTAATACACCTGCTACACCTGCTGAAGCAATGGCTACAACCTTTAAATTACTTGATACACCTGCTTGAGGAATAACTCATAGAACTACACTATAATTTCAATCATCTTGATGGGATAAGTTTAAGGAGGTTGTACCTGATACTCCCACTTGGACCGCTGGTGTTCCAGCGCTATTGACTTCATCCGATGTTGGCCTTGATGGTCCAGTGCTTGGTTCCTTTGTAGACCCTCTTCGAGTGCACTGCTTAGGAACTTTAGGTACGCAGTCCTCATGGGCATTGTAGCCACAATCGGAACACTTCATCCCTGAGGAAGGATGTAACAGGGTATGATCAGACAAGGATATAAATATTCATGAGGTGTGATGATAACATCTTGAGTCTTTAATGTACAGTGGTATTGGGTCTAGCTTTTTGGCCCGACAAATGTCAATAGTTTGAACAAAGCTGAGATGAATATTCTTGAAATGCAACACACTTTGTAGCATGCTTGAGTTTGATCAATACTTTCAGAGTTGATTCCAGAAAACTGTTTTATGAAAAATGGCAAAGGTTCAAGTCCCAGTCAAGTTTTTGAATGAAACCTTGACAGGGACTTGCTCCCAAGACTTCGGGCTCAACATACCAGCCTTCTTACCACCTGAGCTATCCATCCCTTAGGTCTGGCCTTTCCATGTAGTTAACTAGTCTTTGCTGGGATGGGCCACCAGTCATGAACTACCACATCTCCAAAGATCACTCACCCATATTCATTTAGATAAAAACAACAATTTGTACACCTGGATCGAGCTTACCTTTGCAGCCTTGCTTGACAGCCCCAAACAGCAAGTTGGAGCAAAGGTCACAATCAGTTGGTGTCATGTAACTGTGAGCTTCAAATCGATGCTGGAAGGCAAAGCCTTTAGGAGTTGGATCAATGATATTCTTGCCCTAAAGAACAAGACAAATACACCTGTTAGACAAAGGATCCACCTTTTTAAATATACAAGGCATGAGCCTCCATCTCTATTGGTGGTAGACTGCCAGCCAAGGCTGACAAATAGAACTGTGAGGGGTGACTAGTCTGAAGCAAGGCACAAGCCTCCATCCCTATTGGTGGTAACCTGCCAGCCAAGGCTGACTAATCGAACTGGGAGGGGTGACTAGTTTGAAACAAGGCACAAACATCCATCCCCTATAGGTGGTAGACTGCCAGCCAAGGCTGACAAATAGAACTGTGAGGGGTGACTAGTCTGAAGCAAGGCATAGGCCTCCATCTCCATTGGTGGTAGACTGCCAGCCAAGGCTGACAAATAGAACTGTGAGGGGTGACTAGTCTGAAGCAAGGCACAAGCCTCCATCCCTATTGGTGGTAGACTGCCAGCCAAGGCTGACAAATAGAACTGTGAGGGGTGACTAGTCTGAAGCAAGGCATAGGCCTCCATCTCTATTGGTGGTAGACTGCCAGCCAAGGCTGACAAATAGAACTGTGAGGGGTGACTAGTCTGAAGCAAGGCATAGGCCTCCATCCCCTATTGGTGGTAGACTGCCAGCCAAGGCTGACAAATAGAACTGGGAGCGGTGACTAGTCTGAAGCAAGGCATGAGCCTCCATCCCTATTGGTGGTAGACTGCCAGCCAAGGCTGACAAATAGAACTGTGAGGGGTGACTAGTCTGAAGCAAGGCATAGGCCTCCATCCCCTATAGGTGGTAGACTGCCAGCCAAGGCTGACAAATAGAACTGTGAGGGGTGACTAGTCTGAAGCAAGGCATACATGTAGGCCTCCATCTCTATTGGTGGTTGACAAATGCTGGTTCCACTCACCTTGACCAGAATGTCAATGGTTGTCTTTTTGTGCGCCGTCATACTCTGCTGTTGCGCCTCCTTGGTGGAGAGAGACTTCTTACGGACTCTACTTGGGAAACTCTTCTGGGCTCGATCAAGACGAACCTTCCAATGCAGAGGGGTGCGACCAAGGTCACCCTCCAACTGCATCATCTCCTGCAGATGAGGGGAAATTGAATGATAAGGGATCGGCAACTGATCAGATATTGATAGATTATTGATAATGGATCAGATACTAATATATTATTGATAATGGATCAGATACTAATATATTATTGATAATGGAGTAATGAATGGATTGATGAAATCATTTAATAATGATCAGGTAATAATATACTTATTGTTAATGGTTCAGATATTGAGTGATTGACTGAATACTGATTTGAGGAGCATGTGGACAGGGACTCACCTCTAGTGACCATATATGCATATCAGGTTCAGCCTGTGCTGCGTTGTCATAGCAATTGTTGATGACTCTCCTATCAGAGGGAAGGAGTGGCGTCTCTTTGTCCTCAGCTGTTGCCTGATCAAAGAGCTCCTTATCAAAGGAAGGACCTCCAGCCAAGTCCTCCTGGGTGAAGTAATCCCAGATCCCCAGGCTGGAGATGTTGGTGTATGGTCTCAGGACCTGAGGAGGAAGATGGTGGGATTCATGAGCAACTTGGAAGGAGAAGGAAGGGACCTTTGGTCTCAGGACCTGAGGAGGGAGATGGTGGGATTCATGAGCAACTTGGAAGGAGAAGGAAGGGACCTTTGGTCTCAGGACCTGAGGAGGGAGATGGTGGGATTCATGAGCAACTTGGAAGGAGAAGGAAGGGACCTTTGGTCTCAGGACCTGAGGAGGGAGATGGTGGGATTTATGAGCAACTTGGAAGGAGGAGGAAGGGACCAACTACACATGTCTGAACATTCTGACTCATCTAAGCATCTAACGTCTAAAAGCAGACAACTTGAGGGATAGCACTGGGTTACACAAGGGGTTGCAGCAAGACAGCATCTAGCATTGGACCAACCACACACATGCTGCCATCAACATGTCTCAGGACAAACCTTGACCGTGTGTCTATTTGCCTGCAGTCCCCTTACCGGCGCATGAGGGGCAAAGAGGAGGTTGTAGAACAAGGGCTGCTTGGAGTTGATCCTGTTGATGTACTCCCAGAAGGATCTCATGGGAGTCTTGGCCTTCTCTTGGTCCAGGGTTTCCTCCAAAGGCCTGTCCTCAAAGACTTGGTTGGCTGAAGTGAAACACGGATAAGAATCATGATTTCAAGGATCCTGATGTAATGTCAAAGAAGAAAACCAGCAAGGCACTTCTTGGTAAGTTGAGGAGTACTATTGCAGAGACACTGATCTAACACTTCCATATATAACTTAAAGTCATTGGGCAAACCATTCTGAAACCTTCTAAGCCCCAACCAAGGAGAGTGACTCACCAGCTTCAAATCTTGCGTACTCGGAGTCCAACATGAAGGTCTGAAAGCGGTTGGATACGTAGTGGTAGGCAACCATCTTCAGGAAGTATTGGTTGAACTCAAAGGACATGGGGAATTGAGCATGAACCTGGATAGAGGAAGCACAAATATTCATCATTAAACAATTGTTGTTTTAAATGGCAAAGCAAATTTTGATTGGACTGGGACTTGAACCTGAGACCTTTGGTTTTGCGTACCATTACTCTACCCATCTGAGCTGTCTTGTCTTAGATGGTGGCCTTCCCCCCCAAAATAGTCTTTGCCAGGGTAGGGGTGCCAGTCTGAAGCATTCAACCATTAACTGAATTTTTAAAAATGCCAAAAAAAACCTTATATTTGGAGATGAAATGTTCAAAGAATGCAGGTGGTGTATTACCTGATGAACGCTGTCAAGGAACTGAAGGAACATTGGTGCAAAGCCACTGGCTTGATGGGCCATTGTTTGGTTGCTACGGTGAGTGAAGCGATGACCAAATGCCAACCATTCCTTCTCAATCAAAACCTGAAAGCCTTCCAAGGTGCGATAGTAAGGATCCATCAGGATTTGGGCAAGAGACACCACCTTAGGAAACAAAAGAATAAGGAGAAACAAATAAAAATGCATCAGATTCTAAAAGGGTCCAATTTAATTTCAGCTTGTGACATTAAGATCACGGTGTGGTATACCTGTGTAGTGAAGTCCCATCCTTCTTCAAAGCTGAACATGACGGAAGATCCCTGAAGGTCCATCAAATCTACGGCGGCCCCAGCCAGTTGTAAAATACTCTGGATCTAAAATGACAATTGATTGGGAAAGTCAGCAGACGTGTAGACATGCATACAACAGGTTTTGGAGAGTTATATCTTGATCTGGTAGGGTTTCTTTCATTTCTCTTGTGAGACTGAAACAGGTGTAAAGGTAATAGGGAATGAAAACCACTCTCAAAACAATTTGGAATATTTTTAAGGGTTGGTAAAGATGAGAAATACTCATTTACACTGAGTAAAGTGAAAATAAATAGATGGCGATGAACAACTGAAGGATAAAACTTAAAGATGACAAAGTTTGAAAAAGTGTGAAGGCTGCCGTAACTACGCCTGGTTCCTCAGATGCAACATAACATTAATGAGGGTACTTTGTGTTTTAGTGTTTATCTTTGGAGTGGGTTAAAGTGGTTCTGCTTACCTGGACCAACCATTCTGACTCCTCCACTAGCTTCAGGAAGCCACATTCTGGATCAGTCAACATGGTGCTGGGTACACAAGCCTTCATCAGCTTCTTGATACTGCTCTTAGTGTGTCTTGTCTCAGGGAAGTCGTAAGGGATGAAGTCACACTTGTTGAACTGCTCCAGCTTGAATGCCTGAGGTGCGAGTTAAGGAGACGCAGGAATTACATGTACATCAAGATTGGACAGGCTTTTGGATAGACACAATCAATCTTGGCAATGTCTTTAACACCCAGAATAGTACTCATCTTTAGCAGTAAGTTGATGTAGGTTTTAGGTACCGGTAGTAGGTAGGTTTTATGCTCAAGACCCTAAGCACCCTTGGTGTATGAATACCACGGTCAGACTCACCCTTGACTGTGACTTTTCTCCAAAGATGTAGAGGGCAGCCTTTCGAGGGTCCTGGTCCTTCTTGGCAGCTAAGTCATAGTCTGTGACAGAACCATTCCTGCTGACTGATGACGGGGCAAGGGTAAAAGTCTTTGACGAATGGCTAGGGGCAAAGCCACCAGGACGCAAGCTGCTCAGTTTACCCAACGTCGCTCCTACAGTCCAAGAAGGGACCCATGGGGGAGGTCAGAGGTCAACCTTCTACTCTTTATGGCAGTGTCAATTTGTCAAAGGTTATTGCCATCAGTATGTTAGTGTGTTGTAGTTATGATGTGTGCCGATGTGTTACAAGAAGTTTGAACGTTTAGAGGAATGTGGCAGATGTCTGAAGAAGATGATCCGGATTAGAATTGCCCTGGATGTGGAGCCTTGATACCGAGTTGGCTGTACAGTGACCTCACAAAGCATGGTGATCGTTTGTCACTTAGTGAAAGAGGAACTAGAATGGATTGATGGATGAATTGATTTGGGTGAATTGAATGGATGGACGTTGAGGTGTTCGGAATGTGAAATGGACTTGAAAAAGCTTGTGAAGTGAATATTCTCTAGAAATATCTTTGACTTTGCCTTTGAGAAAGGTCCTGCTTGGATCGAAACGTCAGGCCCTATAACTTTGAAGATTTCTAGAAATACATTTGTTTTGAATAAAGCATTTGTCTACATGTACATACAGCACATATGGACATTAGTGTGAATCTTTAGCATTGATATGATTATGATTGCTTTATATCGAACAGCTTCATCTGTTTCATCTGCTTGATAATTATTGAATGTTTCAAATAAATTAGGATGGGATTCATATCTAGAATATTTTAGGCTTGCTTTCCAAAGTATGACAGTTACAATGCGAGCCTTAGACTTTGTGATCAGATCAACTTGGTTGCCTTTGACAAGTATGATGACAAACTGAAAGGAAACCAACCTACCTGATGGTTGGTTAGGAATAAATTACAAGCAAATAAAATGAGCCATTCCAATTTGAATCCAGTTAGAAAGAAAATGTTTAGCAACATCCTGTTAATGTTAAGAGATAAATGCTTGGGTTTATCGTCATAGTTATTTTGGATTGGATTGGGAAAATTTAAGCTGCGTAAAATTTGTTATGTAAATACATGTTTGATTTATTTATATTTTTGATGTTATTTATAATTTCAGTTGAAGCAGTGCTATTGATGTTTTTGAGATAGTTGCCATGAGGAGTAGAAATGTTATTGGAAACGCACTCCAATCAGAACTCATTCCCCACCAAGTCAAATCAATTCTCAGCCCAAATTGCATGGGGTTGTTATAGCAATATGCAAAAGTGAAATTCCAAAATGGAAGGGGCAGAGCATGATGGGTAAATTATGAGCAGCTTGCGGTCAGTAGCGATTACCAGTGAAAAGTAGCGTGGAATGGTCCATTCTTTACATAGGGGTAACATTTGGATCATACCACCCTTCGAATAGGGAAGTATGCTTTGAAAGATGGTGAAAGCACCATAAAGGTGTTTTGAATTGATTGGTCCCTTATGTAAAGAATGGAATCCATTGTCATGAATTCAATGCACAGAATGCAGCATCTGCAAACCAGCCAAAAGCCGTCCAGTTGCAATGTCCGCCAAAGTGGACAATCCAGACACAGCTTGTGGTTGGTTGTGAAACATGTTAGCAATGCATTATGCAAAACCAATGGTATCTCAGTTAGAAAGCCATTTGCAATTTACAAACTCTTAATGTTAGAAAGCCATTTGCAATTTACAAACTCTTAACAAGGAACTTATTGTAAATAAAGAAGGATGGAGGGAACCAGTTAAGACATGGTGTTCCTATTGGGATACTGTAGACCAGTAACATGGCTTAGCTGGTTCCCTTCTCCCATATGTCAATATGCTTCACACACTAGCACATCATATGTTTGTTACGACTAGACTAAGATAAAGATTTGGTCAATCCTCATCTAAAGAACACAGGCAATGCTATCTGCTCCTTCCATGCACCAACGAGGGCGCTGTTCATAACTATTCCCATTGTTTTGAGGGTTCTTTGCTTAGGTGAGCAAAATGCAAATCATATTTCCAATACAAAACTGCTAACATTAACATCTGGATTAAAATATCCATGTTAGTGTTGGTGCACTGGCAAAATCAAACATTCATGCAAAACAAGTTTTGGAGAAAGAAAATCAAGTGCAGCAAGAAATCTCTACACATCCCTGGAAATAAAACGAACTTAGGAATTAAAATGAAGTATCCTGAAAAGAAAGCATATCACATAAAAATGAGAAAAAGTAGAAGAAATCATGAAAACAATCATGCCCAAATAAATGGGTTAGTAACCAGGTAACTGACTCTGCTCATAAATATTCATAAGGCAAAATGTAGCTGGGATGCTGAAGACAGTTGCAGCTTTTACATCAGCTGAATCGCAGCTTTTACATCAGCTGAATCTCACATCACATACCAGCATACTGACATGCAGGAAGGGAAAGGGAGAGGAGAGAGAGGAGGGGGGTGGGTAGGGGTGGGTGGGAAAGGGTGGGTAGGGGTTGAGATAGGTTGGGTTGGGTTGGGAAGGGTAACACCAAGAAGAGAAGGGTGGGACAGGGTGTATACCAAAGAGCTAAGGGTGACATGAGGTGTTTGTGAACGGTGAAGAGGGTTCAAGTAAATGAAGCCACTGATTGGCACAACATGGTAGTCCTTGTCCTTGTCTTTGTGGGTTCCAAGCACACCCTGTCAAGTCCAAGGTTACCATTGAGTGCTGGGTTTCAACTTTGTTAATAGTCAGAAGCTGAATTGTTTTTCTAGTTTGATTCCGACTGTGAACAGGCTGCTATCTTGTTGGGGAGATTGAGGTACCAGTAAGGAGGAGTTTGGTCTATGTAGGACTTTGTTGGTTAGGATTTGCATCAGGGTCATCTACATGTAAGGTGGATTTGGTGGGTAAAGGATAGGGGAATTGAAGAGAATGGGTTGGGGTATGGTTTGGGGTATGGGCTGGGTTGGGATGGGGTCATTCGGTAGGTTGGACTGGAGTGGATTGTGCTCAAGATACTGATGCAAATTCCAAGCCTTTGTATAGAAATACTTCGTGGGATAGCCACATCATCCATAGACTGGTCACAAGTATCTTCCGAGTCGTAATCCTCATCAGATGAAACATAGATGGACCAAGTTGAATCAGACTCCAAAAGGGAATCGTCAAAGGTGTCCACTATTTCCTCAAGTTCTGCAGACAATTGTTGGTCAGGAAATTCATTGTGTTTGGACAAAAAAGATCAGATAGGACAACATGCAGATGGCATACAGAGCTGTCGTATCCTGCTAACTATTCATTGATAATGGCATCAGCTCTTCATTGTGAATGTCTTACAGACTTCTGTCCTCAAGATGTATCCATTACAAGCTAGGAAATTGAGACAAATATGGCAGCTTAGGGGGAATAATCTGGAGTTAATTTCAGTGGAGGGATTTCTGTGAGTGATTTGTGGCACAGTGCACTGCAGGATTCTTGTTAGCAATTTATAAACTTCAAAATCTACACGCTGCTCAATGGCATCATTATCTTAAATTAGGTTTGAAAAATAACTGAAATTAAAGTAAAGAAAATAACAGAAAAATGATACAATTTGGGGATATCTACGGTATTCTAGCAACAATTACCATTATTTAGGCAGTGAACCAATTTTGAGATGCTTTCCGTCGTATTTAAGACCCAGGTTTGGTTACCAGCCAAAATTGCTGCATAAGTTATAAAGGTTTATGTGCTGGTAGTCTGCAGATGAGGACATCTGTCCTACATGCGACAATGAATGGGACCTGGGACATCAATTTCACGCAGTGGAAAACTGCAAGTTGGAAGTTTCTGATCAATCATATGTTTGTAGGAGGGAAGGTTGGTACCAAGTAGGAAAACTTGAGGGACATTGCTAAGGTCAGATTGTTGAATCAAATCAGATAAAGGAAATAAAATAAAGTGAATGTTGAAGTGGACAGGCAGTGTTAGGATTCAAGTTCCTCTGATTGTTTACCTCGTTTCAAAGTAGATATGGACCTGTCAATCAATCCTAAGAAAGGAAAGAAGGCGTGTTAGCTAGCAAACACTCCATGCCAATCAAAGACAGCAGGGGTGAAGAACTGACTAAAAGGAACGACACAAGGGAAACAGCTACTTGGGGAAGATACACCACTTCACAAGGACTATTAGAAAAGGAGGAACAAACAATTCCAAACACTGTAGAAGCATTGTTTAGTTGGGTGGGAATGCCTGTTAACCTGAAGGTTGGCAGCTGGGTACACCTTGTCTGTCACAGGATTCTTCAGGACAAGAAATTAACAGGAAATATTCAAATCAATCAAGGAAAACCATGTTTGGGTCTTTGGGAAATGTCAGAGACATCTTGAAGGTTCAAGAGATTTTATATTTTTTTTTGAAAGATGAATCAAAACAGGACATTTCAGGAAATGTACAACTGCTTTAGGCCTGAATAATTCAGACTGTTTCCTTGAGAAAGAAAGGATTAGGGTGAACCACAACCAGAAACAGCTTTCCAACATGCACTGGTACTTCTTACAAAGTGCACATACAGACACACTTCAGATTAGCAGACCTTTTGATGAACACAGGTGAAGTCCAAGAATTGATGCAATGAGTAGGAGTCTCTAGAAAGGTTTATCTTTTCATATATCCAAATCTTACTTTGGGAATCAATGAGACGTGTTTAATGTTTCTACAAGGTTATTGTAAACACTGGACCTTACATACATAACTCTCTTCAACCTATTCCTGGACTTGTCTTGTGGTGAGTGTGGAGACTGAGTTATGTAATCCAACCTGGTGAATAGTTAGACGGGTTAGTTAGCCACCTCACTCACTCAGAACACCCACAAGACACCAGTTGGAGACAAAGGTCTTGGCATACCTGTCTTAGCCGATGCCCGTCCCCCGCTGGATCTCAAGAACCCTCGCTGGATGGAGGAGTGACCCTTACGTGAACCCATATTAGGGGTGGAGTCAGGCTCCAGGGTCATGGAGGGGGGCAAGATGGCGTTCAGGCTGACCAGTGAATCGGACTTGTAGGAGCTACCACAAGGCGTGTTCAAGACAACGGCTGTGAAGAACTTCTCCTGTTCAATGCTTTTACTGGTGCTTGTCTCTGAAGAACCACCTATGGGAGAGCAAATATTCAACAAAACAACAAAACAAAAACAAAAACAAAACAAGAAACAAAAACAAATAAAAATAAAAATGTGGGAGGTACAAATTTGTGGTTGTACAACACTGGCTTCATGCATAATGCAGACTTTTGAAGAAAAACGGTAAAGAAACGAAGAAGCTATCCCTTATTAGTGCACCACCAACTATGTGAGATATGTTGCCTTCCCAAACTGATATGAAATGCCATATGGTTAGAGCGCCCTCTATTGGTCATGCACGGAGCAAATGAAGACGAGAGTGTATGGAATGGGTTTATGGGAGCTGAAGGGACAGAGGTTTGTAACTTACTCGTGCTTGGGTTCTGGGCTGACTTGATCATCCCCATGACACCTTTGCCATGGAAACCGCTGGACCTTAGCAACAGTGCCTTGGTTCCTGGGTGTCTCCATGTGATGGCTGGGAATCGGTATTGACGATGGCATTTGGCTAGGCGACGGATGCTGTCATCGGACAGAGCTGATGGTACAACCACTAGAGAAGGGTAGCTGCAAAAAACAATTACAATTACTAAGTGTGGAAGAAGATGTGGTCTTATGGCCTGAAGTAATCAACCCTAGTCATGAATATGTATGAGGTGCATGTATTTCATGACCCCTGACCTACATGTACTTTCTAGCAAACTCAAGAGGATGTCAACCTCAGATGTGGTCCAATGGATGGGAATGGCCATATTTGGTCATGAATATGTATGGTGTTCCAGTCCTTGACCTCTGACCTACCTTCGGGCGACCTCAAAGTGGATGTTGACCTCTGAGATCCTAAAGGCTTCACCAAGTTTCTGTCTCATCACACCTGGGTTGGCCCCAAATCCCAGACGATGGTAGTCTTGAACATACAGCTTCTTCTGCAGCTTATCAGCTGTCAAGACATCGATGGGTTTGAGAGTTGCAGAAACGTCCGCTTCATCAATGACTGAGGGAGAAAGAGACAACATCTCCAATCAAATCAAGAAGCAATTGAAATCCTGTCGACTTGAAAAAAAGCTCTAAGGGTTGGGACACAATGCAGGTTATATTTTGCTGACAAAAGGTTTGGGAAACACACTATTAAACTTAGATTTTTGGATCGCATGAAGCAGTGAGATGGCAGTAATTTGGCCACAAAGATTTATTGTGAGGTCTTAAATTGATTTTGCATTCTCATTACCATTGTGGATTTTTTATGAATGGTCGAATCATAAATCAACAGCTTTTTGAAAATGTAGGCATCTGAGAAAATAAATACGCACTCACTTTCAACATGGTTAAAGAAGAGTGAGTATGAACACGTGTGTACTAGGGTGTATAACTATGATCATAACATATGATAGGACACAGCAAAAATGAAAAGCGTGGCAAAATGAAAGAGCAAATGAAACCGATTACATGATGGCAGATTGAGCTGCTGTGGAAGAATGCAGACAATGAGAACTGCTCACAATCTATATGCATGGATGGCAGCAGTGACTGATGTAGGTGAAGGCATGACCAAACTACATGGGCTGTTATCAAACCCAACTTGAAGTCTTAGAAAGTAATTATCAAGGCAACTAATACTACATGCATCTTTGTGCAATTAGGGACGATTTTATTAAAAGCAAGTATCGGGGAAACCTTTGAAGAAGGTCCAGCTAGGATTAGAATGCCAGTCCCTCTAAATTGTTGTTATCTGGTGTGAAGGGTAATCTGTTGTGATCTGGGATATCACTAAAAGATGAACATGGTGAGTACTGTGTAGTGCCTTGGTAAATTACTTTCAAATAACTTCCACCAATGATGACATTAACTTGCTTGGCTAAGATTCAAAGGATCAGACTTCCTACAAGCCCAATTCTGACAAGTTTCTTTTTTTCATTAAAAGCATATCATTGACCATACGGAGACTGTAAATTACTATGGATTCCCATAGATGTAAGACAATTCCTATGGAAATGAAGGTCTCTCAGTGTCTAGCACAAAGTTCTGAAGTCCTTGTATGGTGCACTGACATCACTTTGAATATTGAGACAAAGACAGTTAGCAGCACAGAAGAAAAGTTAATTGAACCCCAGGTGCAGATGTCTGCTCAAGATGTTCATAGGAGTGGATTGGAGGAACCATAACTGCCTCATCTTGAAACCCGTTTGGAGATTCATGGCACAAACACTGGTCACACGTGCACTGTATGATGTACAACTACCTGGTACATGGTGTATACATGTGGACATACCGTGTAAATCAGCGACAGACTAGGAAAGTACACTACTATGGTATGGCTGCTTTCTCTTATTTCAACTGTTGAATTATTATCTGCTGATATTTTGAAAGGACCTAACATTTCTTGAATCCTCTGTACACAAACTATATTTCAGTTTGGCAAAGAAATGGTTGTGGAACAGCAAAATGCCCAATATAATGTAAGTGATATTATCATCTGCAGGCCTTGCATTAAACCAACCGTACCACACAACAGGCATTTCTGGTCATTTAATGTTTACTTTGACATAACAAACCATGCAAAACACCCAAGTGCTGCAACGGATTGTCAGAGGGAACTCACAAATCCTTTCCAACTAGTATCTTCTCCAAATCTTATAAGGGGTTGAGTAAGGGCCAAATCATGCAAGGCAATTAGAACTTAGAGCACTGTGAGGAATCAAGGTTATCTATGCTCTGCCTTATGAAAACACCCTAAAAGTTATTTGTGAATGGCCTTGTACGTGTACGACAAAAACCTTAACTATCAAACATTCAGTAAACCCGCCAACCAAACTCAAGCCATGCGATGCTGTATTGCCATGGAAACCAAAGCGTTTAAGGGAAAAAATGTGCAGCACCCGTCTGCAACAACATCGCAAAAAGTACCAGCCAATCAAACAATGCGACTAAGCTCTGTTGCCGTGGAAACCAAGACGAGGCATCATTTCATGCAGAGCGTCCACTTATACCAGCTGATACCATGACGTCTAAACAGACGGCTTAACACCAAACTGCAGTGGAATGTAGTGATACAAGTGCCAGCCAATCAGATTTCACATGGACCCATTCAACCAATCAACAAGCTGAGTCTTAACCTGCTGGAATGGACACTGAGCGTCCTCTCTCCAAGCCGTTGGACTTCAGCGTCGATGAAAAGTCAATATCTGTAACTAGAATCAGTCAGTGGGAGTTACTAGGGTTACAACGGCTGCTATGGTAACTAGCAGGTTATAAACAAAAGTTGCAGAGACTGGCAACTTAACGAATATTCCTTTCCTGATCAAAGTGAAAACAAAACACTAAACCCCTGATATTGAAGCAAGATGGATGTCTCTTCAGAGTTCAGTAAGAATAAGAACAGATTTCTCATCTGAATTTGTGTTTGTCATGTTTGTAGGTTCATGTATGGAAGGGATTTCTTCATATGACTTCTGCTTTGGCGCATGAATTTCTCTGATGAGCAAAGATCAAATCAAAAACCAAAAGTAAATAACCCAAGACTTTATACAATTGGTAAACAAGAGCATTGGGGAAACAAAAATGAAAACTCAAAATAAAAAGAACATAGTTTTAGACTGCCAACTTAAGTTTTTTGCTGTTACAGAATTTTGTCAACAAAGAACAAATAAACGTCAACAAGGAAATAAATGGAAACAGAACTGTCTAGAAAGACGAAATTGATTAAAGAGAAGATTGGCATTGAATATTGAGCGCAAGGATATATAGATTGATAGATTAATTAATCGATTGATTGATTGATTGATAAATTGATATAACCTGGGAGCAATGTCCCGGACTGACATTGTTGTCGTCTTCGTGGTGAGCCGAACTCTGCAACAAAGTTAACAAACCAAAGTTGTCTAACACAAAACCGTTTCACTGGTATATATAACTTGTAACTTGCTGGCTAACCTTTGACCTGACCTCACTTAACTTCTGTTATGTACTCAGGTTTGGCAACCCTGCAACCAAACCTGAGTTCAGCTAGAACTTATACAAGTCTTAAACCAAGATCTTATAAAACAGACTTGTAACACTTTAAAGGTGGATTAAGAAACTGTTACAAAACCTAATTAAGCTATAACTTAATCCACCGTGATGGATTAAGCAAGATTTAATTCAAAATGTATGTAAAGTGATAACATTTCAACTGGTTTATAGACTGTTCCTTGACTGAAGTGATCAGGGAGCAGCTCCTGAATGAGATGTGTAAGTCAAGAATGTATTAACACTGTGTGAATATAATGGACCATAACAAGGCAGTTTCTGCATAAATTATATCCAGACTTCTGGTCAACTGGTGGGCATTTACAGAGTTGGAAGAACAATTCCTGTCTCTTCTTTTCTTTGTTTTAAAGAAAAGTGTGCTCTGGTCCTTGGTTGATCAGTGCAAAGCTTGGCAAGGACTGCCAGTCAGTGACAAGCTTCCAGCATGTGTAAGGAGATTTTCCACTTGTGGTATAGGGTAAGGTGTGCATTGGCATTGGGTCAGATATAATGTCAGAAACAGCTGAGATGAAGTGGTCCATTATATGATGCTTAATGCTAATTGTACAGAAATCTAAAAGACAAGATTCAACATCAGTGAGGCAGTAATGATGTGCACGGTTTAATTCCACACATTGAGGAGGATGAAGGGGTTAGTTCAACACATAAACCCGGAGGGTATCCGGCCTGAAAGCTTGCAGTAACCTGAGTCATAGGAACCAGCTCGATTGCGTAGCACTCGTAGAGAGGCTTCTATGTGGGCCACATCTAAAGGAGGAATGGATAGTTTCAATGCAGACAATGGACGGTGTCACTTAGGTATGGATAATTACAATGGATGGACTGGGCTATGGCTATGGCTATGCTATGGGGATGGGGCTTAGCATTGCACTGAATTAAAAGCTTCTTGTGTACTGGCATAGTCATAGCCCTAGCCTTCAAACCTTAAAGTTTGATCTTCATGATTGATTCTTTTATATGGATTTGAATTCTGGAGTGCAATTGAAAACCATGAAATGTTTGGTGGGACTTGATGGGGTGAAAATAGAAATGTTTTGTAAATTGATGAAACCATAGGAAGGATCTTGTGGGGATGAAATTACATTCTGATGGAAAACCTTGAATCCTTGTTGTCCTTAACGTTGTTCTTTTTCCTGGGTAATGCCTTGGTAATTACTGCTTGGGTACTTGCTGCATATAAATCAAGACTAGGCCTAGGTGTCTTAGTCACTCACTTGATAACTCATCCTCTTCATACATCATACTGTTAGGTCGGCTGTCAGTCACGATGCTGTCCATACTTGCTGCAGTCATCTGACGTTGTAGAGTTGCTGCTGACATTGGTCGCTGGGCAACCAGAGGTTCAGCTGGCAAGACGTAGCGTTCTCCACGAAGACCTTTGGATTTATGGGTAGCACTGCCACTACCTACACCCACAGCCCTCTTTCCTTTTAGGAATGTCTTAGAGGCAAATTTCCTGCAGAGGATAGGTGAGATGACTTTCTTAAATTCCATTCAATTCAACTCTGCCTGTCTCCTGATGACAGTCAGAGTACACACTGCTGGAAATGTTCAGAAAATGTTTGGAAGGATCCTGCTAGGCTCAAAGCTTTGTGACTTCTTAGTTACTTAATTTATGAGTTCTTTGAAATCAGTAACTTATGCCTAGAGAAGAATCAAGTCATGAAGGATCCTGCTAGGCTCAAATCTTTGTGACTTCTTAGTTACTTTGATTTGTGAGTTCTTTGGAATCAGTAACTTATGCTTAGAGAAGAAGCAAGTCATGAAGGATCCTGCTAGGCTCAAATCTTTGTGACTTCTTAGTTACTTTGATTTGTGAGTTCTTTGGAATCAGTAACTTATTATTAGAGAAGAATCAAGTCATGAAGGATCCTGCTAGGCTCAAATCTTTGTGACTTCTTAGTTACTTCGATTTATGAGTTCTTTTGAATCACTAACTTATGAATAGAGAAGAAGCAAGTCATGAAGGATCTTCAAGGAATGAGACTGGATGAATCTTACCTCAAGGTGGCGCTCTTCTCCTTCTGCTTCATCTGCGTTGACAGGAGTGGGGAGACTGTAGACCCGTGGAATGCAAAGGTTTGGTAAAGACTCTGGGGGTAGCGAACCCTGTTGCACATCTTACGAAACAGCTCTATCCTTTCAGCATCAACCTCTTCATCAAAGGCAATCTTCATCAGCTGAAAGGCAGAAATAACATCCTAGTTCTTAGGATCCTTCTCATCATATTTGACTGAAGATTTGTGAAGAATTTACCCAATGCTGCATTGTATTGGTGCAGAAGGATCTAAAGTGATAAGGAAGTTTTAGTATCTTACCTGGAAGGTGACTGATCTGAGTTGTAAACCTTCAGACATGAACTGCTCAAGATGAAGGGAGTTTGCAAGACCTGTGACATTGATCTTCTTCTCCTTGTACAATGCTGAGACGGGAAAACTCCTTGTCACAACCTGTTCACATGCTGCAAGAACAATATCGATCCAAATTTACCCATTACGAAAATGGAAATGACCACAGTGATATTCATCTGTACAGTCTGGAATGATCCATTTAAGATTTATAGGTAGAATCTTACCTTGGATGTCAATAGGCGTGCCTTTGAATATGACCCTGTATGATGTCAGGAAGATTGCCCCTTCCGCAGGGAGGTAGGCGGGGCCTCCCATGACTCCGCCCACTCCATCCTCCCTTCCGTCTGTAAGCAGATAGCCCCTTAACCCTTCCATTATCTTCTCTTCTCCTGGTAGCAAAGATGGCTTTAGGATCTTCGGCTGTTGAGGTGAAAGGTACCAAAGGTTATATCACAGACTAGTTGTTGTAACAGGTGTGATCAGGTCTAAATGAAACCTGATCATGATCATGAGAGGTTTGAAGGAGGTGAGGATGGAAGGTACCAAAGGTTATATCACAGACTAGTTGTTGAAACAGGTGTGATCAGGTCTAAATGAAACCTGGTCATGATCAAGAGAGGTTTGAAGGAGGTGAGGATGGAAGGTACCAAAGGTTATATCACAGACTAGTTGTTGAAACAGGTGTGATCAGGTCTAAATGAAACCTGGTCATGATCAAGAGAGGTTTGAAGGAGGTGAGGATGGAAGGTACCAAAGGTTATATCACAGACTAGTTGTTGAAACAGGTGTGATCAGGTCTAAATGAAACCTGATCATGATCAAGAGAGGTTTGAAGGAGGTGAGGATGGAAGGTACCAAAGGTTATATCACAGACTAGTTGTTGAAACAGGTGTGATCAGGTCTAAATGAAACCTGATCATGATCATGAGAGGTTTGAAGGAGGTGAGGATGGAAGGTCTTGGTAAAAGTGAAGCTTACCTTCTTGATAGGAGGAAGTCGCTTGCTTTCTCTATTGACAGCTTCTAAAATCTCAACATGCATTGCCACCATTCCTAAAACATTAAAGGAAAAATGAAGTTTTACCACTATCTATAATCCTGTGAATCGCATTGCAGGTTGGATGGTGAGTATGTTTAAATGTTCACTAGGTTTTTCATTGCCTTTGAGAAATGTCCTGCTTGGATCAAAACGTCAGGCCCACTAAATTTTAAGATTAGGTTTTTCATTGGTTATATTGATCATAATGCTACCTCCATACCACTGTCCTTTTACATAAAAGTTGGGGTAATGCTTTTGAGGATCTGGCAAAGGGACAAATTGGGGAAAAAATGACTGAGAAGCCAAAGAGAAGACATTGAGAAGACATTGTTTGTGTGTGGTTACTGACCTGGTATCATGGTGTGAAGATTCTTGAGATGTTCACTTGCCACACCTGCCTCTGTACACACCTTATCCACAAACCGTCCTATGAATTTGATGACTTGTTGTGATACGTCGTGACCACTGCTATCAAACTGGTTGTCAGCATTGTAACTATCACTGCCACTAACACTGCAAAACCAAACAGGGAGGAGAGATGGCCAAGGACAAGTGCAGGGAGAGGATTTAGACATGACAGGTTATAAGAGAAGGAGGCATACACTTTGAAGGAAATGGTTTAACAGGCTTTGTTTTACGATTTCAGCCCAACTGTTGCCTGAGAAGAGTTATCCTAGGATCAGGATATTAGGGCCTTAAACTGATTCCTATATTTCTGATAATTCAAGTCATTTAGAAGTTTGTTTTTATTACTTTAAGCTAATAAGGATAAAGTATAAGTAGAAGTGGAAAGTGAGAGGACTATCTAACCTGCTGTTGAGATTACTGCTGCCACTTTCTCCATCCATAAAGATAGAATTCTTCAGGCCTTTGTTGATGTCTAGTGGAACTCTCATGCACACCATACGGTTGGCATAGTGTATGGCTTGACTGTACACTATACTCTCTTCATTCTGAACCAGTTTGTCTTGTTCCTCATGGTTCAGCTGTGACCAGACTCTGAGCTGTTCAGCGGCAATCTCAAGAGGTGAGCGCTCACAGGATGAGATGAAACCATTGGGGGACTCAGTCACACCGTTACTTGACTGCAGAACAAACACATTACAACAACATTTGGTTGAAAACAAAATAAAAGGTGCCAATATAGCAAAGAAAATTGTTCTGTATCTGAACCTGCGACCTCTTGTCTAATGTACCAGCACTCTGACACCTAAGCTATTAAGTCCTTAGATATCAGCCTTCAGATATAGTCATGTATCTTTACTGGAATGAACATTGAATACTTTAAAGAAAAAGGGCGCAAAGAGATGGAAAACAAGATTATAGAAAAGAGAATAAACTGAAGCAAAGACAAGCCTAAAGTAAAGTAATACAAACTCACAGACCTCTGGTAAATGAAGACAGGTCTACAAACAGACAGGTATCTCACCTCACACTTGGAGTCTTTTTCAGTAACGTACAGCTCCTTGATGTTTATTTCTACGTCTTGGTAGAAGGCCGTCTCCCAGAACTGAAGGCTAGCCCACACTGGGTGATCTTGGGTGCAGCTATAGGCAAACTGAATCACCCCTGTGCATAGTTTCTGTAAGGGTAACCATTGGGATAAAGGTTAGACTGGGTGATCATGGGTATAGCTATAGGCAAACTGAATCACTCTTCACCATTCTGTGCTACTGTTGCCATGAACTGCCAGACTATAATTTGATTCAAAGATCAAAATGGGTTTCAGAGTTGCATTCAAGGAAAGGAAATCAATTGAAATCAATTTTATGCAGAGACTCAACATACCCGGCAGAAGGCCGTAATTAACGGCAACATGGACATGCTGAGACTGTACTCCTCACTTGAAGAATCCTCCTGAAAGAGAGGAGACAACAAAGTCGAATAAACAATTATTGGAGCTCATGATGGCTTTTAGATACATGGATGGACAGGTTGTTCTTGATAACGAGCAGGTTGTTCTTGATAACGAGCAGGTTGTTCTTGATAACGAGCAGGTTGTTCTTGATAACGAGCAGGTTGTTCTTGATAACGAGCAGGTTGTTCTTGATAATGAGCAGGTTGTTCTTGATAACGAGCAGGTTGTTCTTGATAACGAGCAGGTTGTTCTTGATAACAAGCAGGTTGTTCTAGATAACAAGCAGGTTGTTCTTGATAACGAGCAGGTTGTTCTTGATAACGAGTAGGTTGTTCTTGATAATGAGCAGGTTGTTCTTGATAACAGGCAGGTTGTCCTTGATAACGAACAGGTTGTTCTTGATAACCAGCAGGTTGTTCTTGATAACGAGCAGGTTGTTCTAGATAACAAGCAGGATGTTGTTACCTGTAGTGCACAGTTCATCAGACGCACCACCATGTCAAACTGCTGCTGTTCCAACACAGCTCGGTTCTCCTGCACATGAAGGGCCAACTGCCGTACAAGAGCCAGTCTAGTAACACGACTCTTCAATGAACGCAGTACTGCTGGGAAAAGCTGCAAAAATCCAAACAGGAGACCAGACTAAACCAATGGCAGAAGAAATTCATGTATTTGTGTTCAATAATGACATCACAATATAGATGTGGTATCTGACCATAAAGTTACCCATTTCCTGTGATACATACATGCAGCTTCCTCTACCCTGGATGGATTCTTGCAATGTTCCAAGTCATGTTCCCTGACAAGTCCTTGGTGGGGAGTAGGTGGCTTTGGTCATCTGAGGAAGGTGTGGCATGAACTAAGTTGACTACTTGGATAGTTAGAGACAAACTTGCAGACAAGGTCTTACCTTCTTGGCATCTAAGATCCTGTTATCAAAGATGTGGTCGATGCATGTCTTAAGTACCTCCAGTCTCCTGGCGCTATTGTTGAGAACATTCATGCGATTCTCAAAGCTACTAATCTTGGGTCCAGTCGGCACATTCTGAGGTTTCTGCTGTCGGACTTTACTGGCCTTCTGGTTCAGACTCTGAACAATCTGAAGAGAAAATTAAATACATTTCAATCACTTTTTACCACCCAATTTTAATCCAAACAATTCCCTGACTTTGAAAGAGATTGATTTGAAAAGAATGAAATATGGGTTCAACTATGCAAATATAATTTGTACATATCTAAAACTGATCATGACTTGGTTATGACTACCAGCTACTATGGAAAAACTGAAAGCACACCTTGAGATCAATTTGAGTGCTGTGTGAAATCAAACCCTGGTCCTATTCAAGACAAGCTTTGTGAGAAGGTTACCTAACAGTTATTGTACTCACCAGCTTATTGAGGCCATCCTCAATGACTTCACCCACCAAGGCTTCATCCAGGTGAGGGAAAGGCATCTGATTGATGCGTGTGTGAGCGCCCTCTGTTGGCCTGGGAATCTTCTCAAGGTACGTTGACTTGGTGGGGTTTTCCTTCAAGAATTAAATCAAGGAATATTCATTCTAAGAAGGCTCTCAAACATTCTGCCATTTTGCCTTTGAGAAAAGTCCTGCTAGGATTCAAACACCAGATTCTAAAAAACTTCATGACACATCTTGTGTTGCGTACCCTATAGGCCCCATCCATTACTGCCATCACTACACCCATCTGACTTACATTGATGAAGAGATAATCACCGACATCACGAATATTCTTCAAGGCTCTCTCTGGGTTCCCTTCCTCCTGCGTCAGCGTCTCTGAGATGTTGGCAACCACCTACAGCAAGGAACCGACCAGGTACATTAAGATAACATCAGGCTTGCTATAGAAAACAGTCATAAACAGGTAACATATTGAGGTATTTATCTTTGATTGAAGAGACTTGCTCACCTTGTCAAAGATGTCACATACTCTGTAGGGAGGCCCCTTCTCATTCACAAATGTGTTGAAGCTCATACTGTCAAGAACCTTGCTAAGAAATTCCTCACCGACCAAAGAACGCTCAAACATGAATAAACCCTGCGACAGAAACACACAAAGGGAACAACAGCAGATTGTAAAAGTTTATCAATAAACATTTTCAATAAAACAAAGGAAAACTAAACTGAGTGGGAATTGTTAAACATCTTTCAGAGTTGATACAAGTACAGCCAAGGAAAATATTATGAAAAATAGCAAAGACATTCTGACTGGAATGAGAGTGAAAGACCTGACTGTACCATCACTTTTACCACTTGAGGTATCAAGCCCTTAGGTGATAGCCATCCAAAATAGTCAACTATCTTTGCTGGGATGGGGATGCCAAAGAATTCAAATGACCATCAAAGGCAGACGACAATAAATTTATTAAAAGATGATAAGATATTAGATAAGACTCAAAGATTTGCTTGGTGGAAGCATTACGTGGACATTTGACGGTGACACCATGTAAGTCTTGTCCTACCTTGTTGAAAGTGATGACAGGTTCTGGGTGTATCCTAATCAGAGTTAGGCAGGACCTGTATCCCATCAGAAGCTCTGCTTGCAGTCGAAGAAAGATGGCACGGATTTCCTTGTCTGTGACTTCAGGCTTCTGGTTTGTCTCAATGGGTTTGGGGAAGGCAAGGTCCGCTAACTTGAGTTCACTGTTGAGGATCTGTGAGGGAAAGAAGGCATACAACCAAGTGTTCCTGGTCAGACAGATTTCTAGCATCGTTGAAACAACCACCTTCCTTCATGAAATGTGTTAATGTACAGAAAAGCTACAGCCTCCAACATACTTAGAGGTGCATTGATTCTTTACCACAGGGACAAATCTCAACTCTCGTAAAACTCTAAAAACAGGTAAATAATGTAAGAAAGAAATTAGGAAAGATGTATTGTATGAGTGCAAAGACTGGATTGTCTTGGACTTTTAGGTTTTAGAAATGGGTACAGTAAAGACATTTCTTAGAAAAGGATTTAAGATGACTCACTAATGTCAGGTGGTCTTGAGTCCGTTGGAAGATATCCTCACGTGGCAAGTACAGGCTGATACACTCAGGGACAGTGATACTTCCACCATCCAGGTCTACAATGATTACATCCAACTGCAAGAGAAAGAAGGATAGATCCTTGAAATGAGATGTAATGGTGATTGAGACTTAGACCAATGACACCTTTGAGAAAGGATTGTGTTCTTACCAATTCAGCCATATCATTCTTCAAGGAGGAGTGGACACCCATGATGAACGGTGTGGGAGTACTTAGCACCTCAGTAAGCGCAGCTGGAAGGATGGGTATATACACGTAACTGCAACAGGAGAAATAGGACAAAGAGAAGATGGATCTTTGTGATATCTCAAAGTACAGTATATACTGAATACTGACTGGAGTTACCAAATCTAACAGAAGAAATAATAGGTGTTAACAGAAATGATGTTTGCAGTGAAAGCCTAAAACTTCTTTTGCTGAGAATGACCAAAGCAATCCTTCCAGCTCCATGATGCAAGAGGTTAAAGGTTACAACCATGACCTCTCACCTATATTTCAGAGGGTAGAGAAGGGCGAGTAGAGCAGTGCAGGCTTCGGTAAGTCGGTTGTAGCTGCTTGAGTGAAAGAGGATCTTGTTGTCTGTGATTGCAGCACTGTAGAGACACACCACATTGCGAATACCTGCAAGATGTACAAAGATGTGCAATAAGGAGTGACATCCACCTCATTGGTGCATTAACAGCGCTATCTTGCTGCCCGTTATTGGTAACTTTGAATGTATGGGAGTCAGGGTACTATACCTAGTTGGTGCATTAACAGCGCTATCTTGCTGCCCGTTATTGGTAACTTTGAATGTATGGGAGTCAGGGTACTATACCTAGTTGGTGCATTAACAGCGCTATCTTGCTGCCCGTTATTGGTAACTTTGAATGTATGGGAGTCAGGGTACTATACCTAGTTGGTGCATTAACAGCGCTATCTTAAGTTGCTACCTGTTATTGGTAACTTTGAATGTATGGGAGTCAGGGTACTATACCTAGTTGGTGCATTAACAGCGCTATCTTGCTGCCCGTTATTGGTAACTTTGAATGTATGGGAGTCAGGGTACTATACCTAGTTGGTGCATTAACAGCGCTATCTTGCTGCCCGTTATTGGTAACTTTGAATGTATGGGAGTCAGGGTACTATACCTAGTTGGTGCATTAACAGCGCTATCTTAAGTTGCTACCTGTTATTGGTAACTTTGAATGTATGGGAGTCAGGGTACTATACCTAGTTGGTGCATTAACAGTGCTATCTTGCTGCCCGTTATTGGTAACTTCTCGCTGAGAGGAGGTTGAAGAGCTTGTCTGTCTCCTGCTCCTATGGAGAAACGCACCTACAATGAGACAAAACAAATTATTTCAATATTTGAAACCACGTACATGTATTTGGTAGACAGATTACTGGCACTTTTTCTGCAGACATTACTGCAAGATTGACTGATACATTTTCTTGCTGTTGTTTGGAAAGATTGATTTAATATTCAGGATGGCACGTACAGGAGTGTAAGCATTGACTAGAATAGTCTGGTGAAGGACTGGTGCTTGACAGCTACATATACAACTAATATCTGTGTACATAACAAAGGGGGTGTGATTACAGAGTTACACATAGTTACTGCTTCAGTCAGTGAGTGTAGACAGGGCACCAGACCTAAATGATACTGTAAAGAAATAGATGATGAAACAGGGCACAAGACCTGAATTGTACTGCATGAGAGGGCATGAAAAGGTATGCACACACTACCAGACTAGAGTGGTCCTGTATAGAATGAATGATTGCACAACTCAATCTCATAAACACTTCTTGACAAGTGAATTATGGAATGACATTAAACAGGGTACCAGACCTGGACATTCATACACATAAAGGCATGATAGGGCTGGTACCATTAAGGTTGCTGAATTCAACGCATGGGAATCCAACTTTAAAATAATTTGTTAATAAAAGGTGCATCATGGCAGGGTTCAACAAGCCCTGAAAGGGGAAATGTACTGCTCATAACATTGAAAATACTGCATGGATTTTAACCTGAATTTCTTTGAGGTTCTCCAAACATTTAAGACAGCATAAAGAGAAAATAAAGTCACAGTCACAGATGTACATCATTTACAAAAGTTGACAAGAGTAGAACAATGTGTCATCTAGAGAATGCGTGATTACTGTGCAGAGTAAACACATGTACAGTAGATAAACTACACATCTATGACATTGAAAGTCAAGCTTGCTACAATTCTATGTGCTTCAACTTTCTTTACATGATCTCAGGATCTTAAGGGCGGTGTTAACAAATGTCTTTAAGACAAAAGATGAGTGAAATTACTCTCAAGACATCCTGACTGTTCTTGGTCACAGATGACGACACACTCTTCCCAAGGTGTATAAACATGAACAATGTACAATGTGAATGTATGTGAGTCTAGCTTTACGAAAATGAGTAAAATAAATGCTATGTCTATCGTCTAAGATGTTTCTTGCATTCCTAGTGGCACACAATGTAAATACTACGGCTTAGTCTCTGCTTAGTGGCTGCATTGGATGTGCGTTATTGGGAGCCATAGCCTAAGACAGTCAATGCCATCCCTAATGTATGAAGACCATTTTACTTTTCATGTCATGGCAACAAGCTAATGGGTGGCATTTGATCAATGTAACCGTGTGTAATTGGATGGATGCAAGATATGATGCTGTCTCTCTTTCTCTGATGGCCACAGGTGACCCAACAAGAAATAAAATAAAATATTATGACTAGAAATGTATGGAAACCTACCTGTGCCTGATGATTTGAGGTCATTTACAGTACAAAACCAAAAAACCTGAGGCACTTACATCATATTACATGTATTTTTGAATTGAGATAATATAGATACAGATGGGTTAGTTTTGGGGTGAAATCATATCATGACCTGCCTCTGGTGTAAGAACTTGAATTTCCTTCGCAAAATGCTGTGGTAATTTGACAAAGGAATTTCTGTTCAATGGAATTGCAGTCCAGCATTCTCAGGTCTTTAGGGGCCATGAAAACCAAACAACAAAACCAAAAGTAAACCGGTTTTGTGCAACTCATGCACAGGGATATCTGGTTAATTGTTGGGTGGAAATAATTATTTTTTAAACAAAATCAAAAGTACATCTCTAATGCATAATCAACATCACTTCTCTTGGGGTAATTGGATTACCAGGGGTAAATTTCATTCTCAAGCCAAAGGAGTCAAGATACATGTATGATATCAAATCATCTAAATCAATGTCAACCTTGTTATGTTTATCATACATCCAACCCACCAGGCACTTTTATTTTTGTCTTGTGAGCTTGCAGTTTTGATTTCCTTGACTGCCATCAATCTCAGCTGGTTTCCTGAGTGTTGCAATAATTATTGCTCTCTTACTGAACCCTGTATGCTAACAGTCAGAGCAATTCCAGTTGAACAGCAGCCAGGATTACAAGTCCCTCTGTCAATGACCCCCAACCCGATTAAAGACAGTTGTGGTTTATATTCTTACCACATGGAGGAAGCTGAAATTCCACCCAGCTATTCTTTGTCTTCACTGAATGATATCCATAAATATGTATTTTTCATTTCAATATTTGCACACTGTATTTTTGTATTCAGCTTATCGTACTAACTGCTCATTAATCCATCTAGTACATTCTCAATACAGTTCTTATTTTGTAGACCTGAAATATTGAGAAATCAGTGGGCTTTGGGATACATGTGTGAAGTTCATTCCATTCAGGCTCATTTCAGAGTACTTACACTTAGCATAGGGACTCATACTGATTTAATGTTGATTGATTGAATGAATCTGATGTGGATATATGTGTGAAGTTCATTCCATTCAGGCTCATTTCAGAGTACTTACACTTAGCATAGGGACTCATACTGATTTAATGTTGATTGATTGAATGAATCTGATATTCTAAGATGGTCCTAGGGATTGGGAACCTTGAGTTATTGCATCAAATGTCACAGGATTTATCACTTGATGTCCTTTACAATCAGGGGAAGCATTTGGGATTAGCGTGGGAGGGTTTAGGATGGTTAAGGACATCAAGCTCAGTATCGGATTAAGATGTCTGGTTCCTAAGTCCAGTGGAAATTGGTCAGGGAAATTCAAGGTTGGTTAGGATTAATCTTGAACAAGTGAAAGTTGAACACACAATGAACACTGATATCTAACCAGAAACTTTTCTTTATACGAAACAAGAAGGCAAGTGGAAGAGGAAGTAAATAACTGCAGTCTTCCTGGAAGATCAAAGGGTAGTGTGGAGGTTCAAGTTTAGATCAATGGTTTGTATTAAGTAAGCATTAGTAAAGAGATAAGTCTGGCATCAGACTCTCCCCAAATGAAACACAATTATATTCAAATGCAGTCTGGCAACGGTCAGGCAACACAAAGTCACACACAAGCAACTGATGAATGAATTAGCATGCATTCAAATCAACCAAACATGAGACTGTGATTGGTCCAAGCATGATGGCCCCGCTCTAACAGATATGGATAAAATGCATAATATGCAAGTGAGTGGCCCCTGAACCTGGATAATCACCTACCCATTCATGCTCTACACTTTCCTGAGAGCTGTCACTCAGCATATTCTGTGTGAAAACCAATACACTTGAGTTGTATAAAACAGACAGAATGGTGTGAATTGAAGATGGGGTGTTGACTAGTCATTGGTTCATATTAATGTCACATGACCTCATGAATATTTAGTAGTTATGAATGATGAATGTCATCACCTATTCATGAGCATCTCATACATAATTTCCAAGTTCAAATAACTTGCAATAATTTAAATTTCTTTTAACTCTGAAGACTGCTTTCTAATACATGTATTTTGACGGACTTAGCAATTTGCATGTGTTACAAAAGCACCATATTGTTTACATCATGACATTTACAATGTACATGTAACTAGTAAAATGTCTCTCCCAAAAATTCAACAGGCAGATAAATACTGTGCTCCTGGAAATGAAATGTGATCGTATGAGAATCTCAAAGAAAGGCTGGACAATTTGAGAAGAGACTACAACCTGAATAAGGCTGGTGAGCTAGCAACAGTAAGAATACTAAGAAATGAACATTCAAGATACTACACTGCACTGTACACTGCCCTCAATGATGTATAATTAATTACAGTAGAGGTCTACACTGTACTTCTGTATCCATAAAGCATTGACCAAGTTATTGACTGTCTGTAGAGTCTCCAGAACTTCTACAAAGTGTGTACAGAAACCTGCAGTGTATCTCCAATACTGGGATACTGTATGTTACTTGAATCTTAAACACAGTTACATGTACATGACTAGAGACATTACCAAAGCTTGTTATGTATGCTCAAGCTACATGTATGGCAAATGCAAGGCTATTTAATTTGAATGATAAATGCCTGGGGCAACACAACTGTGTTAAAGAAACAGGTGCACGTGTAATCAGGTGGTATCTTTTTAATAAGTGATAGGTAGAGATGTGAAGAGGACTCAGATACATGTAGGAAGGAGTCTGGTGCAATGCATGCAGAGTCTGGCTGAAAAGTCACATGTACATGTACATGCACAATCATGCAGGTATATTTACACCAATAAACTGTACATGTACAGTTGTACAAGGTACATGTACATGTACATGTACATGCACAGTCGCACATTTTATCAAAGTATGTACATGTTCATTAAAAGAAAGTTCTTGAGAAGGGTACCAGGGTACATGTAGCAGTAAATTAGTTCAATGTTAGCCTATCATTATCAATCCTATCCTATTCAGCTACCATAAGCCTTATGGATCTTGTAAACTTGATTAAACCTTACAGATTAAGCAGCCTAGTAATAGAAATAAAATTGTCCTTCATTGAAAGGATGATATAAATAGCCATCTACTATGATCTGAGTTCAAGGCCCTGCCCTTTCATTCTACCAGGAACTTTATCAAAGACTGAATGTTTAAAAGTAGACTCTATGGCACTGTGATCACCTACAAATTAATTACAACCAGACCATAAATATCCTTATTGGCCTAATTAATATGTTTAACACTTAATTAAGTGATCCATATTCATAAATATAGCAATGGGGTATGTAAATGCATGCTACTGTATTCAAGTTTTTTCACAGACATTTTGAGAGCCAACAATGTTGTACAAGTACGAGTACAAGTACATGTACATGTACAAGCACATGTAGCAGGCTTTTCAAAAGAAGGAATCTTCGACTCATTGATAAAAACCTTTTCCCAGAAATCACAAAGAATGTTTTTTGTCTGCTTCCTTGTAATTTTGAAAGCCTTAACCTTTGTGATACATCTAGAAACTAATTGATGTTGTACACATGTATGGAAAACTAATCAGGGTTTAAGTTTGGTAGAACAGTCATCACCAAATATTCAATCGACCAGTTTTCAAACAAGACTGGTAATAACATAGTGTATGTGTTTATACTTATAATTAAATACACTGCACTTATACATAATAATCACGAGGGAGGGATTTTGTATAACTTATAAGCAGATCAATTTGCTTAGCATAATGCAAATTGCAAAGCAACAGCCGGTTATAAGCCTAAACAATTTGTGGTCTAGAGGTAGTAAACACCATTGAGCATATGGTGCCTGCGACCAATTGTTTTTCCCCTCAAAGCATAACAGGGTTAGTCTATTGACTCAGTCTGCTCAGCAAAGTTTCTGTTTACCAGCTGTATGAAAAAGCCCCGTCAGATTTACATGTACATGTAGGTTCTGGGAAAACATCATTTTGTCATCTTTATCATTTTAATGAAGTTATTTAAAACAAGAACAGATTTACATGTACATTTTGGGATTGGGCAGGGAGTAAATAAAAAACACGGGTGCCTTTTGAAAATGCAAGCTTGGAAGACAAAGTGCTGGTGCCATACATGATGGCAAGTTGAAAGGAGTTTTGCTTTGTGAGGACAGGACATTCACAAATAAAACAAGAAAGTTGCATATGGGACAACAATACTCATGATTAGTGCTATGTACATGTACCTAACACTCACATGTACACACAGTTTATCTGATGCAGGCTTTCAGTTAACGGAACAAGCAGGTTTGATTTGAATTAGAAGTTGGACACAGCATCCTACAGTGGCTTGCTAGATATCTACAACCAACAAAAGCCAAGAACACAAGTTTGCAAAGTCTCAGTCAATCCAAAGATTGCAGACAGAGAGAGGGAGGGTAGACAAATGGTTTCTTAGAACATATTGACTGCAAGACAGTTACTTTACCTGGGGACCACTTGCTGGTGGGACCTGGATGTGTCCTAAGATGTTCCCAACTAAAGTCTCCAAGGGAACATCGATTGAGTCTATGTATGATGTGTAGATTAAACCAAGACAGTTCTAAAGACAGAGAAGAGACGAGAGAGGATGGAAGCCATGAAAATAATGCAACAGAGAATCAATACTGTGAGATACACTGTATCTGCTAGGTACATGTAAATGTCAAGTAACAAAATCATCATTCAATAAGAAATAATATTATTGGGATTGATGAAGTTTAAGTACTGTACCAAATAATACACATTTAAACTCACTTTCATAAAATCAACAACATAAAAATACAAATCATAAGAACCTTGACAAATATGCACTGCATTCGCACTGTTTGCTTACATGTAAGTGCAGATTGTACACATGGTGCTTTCATATACAATGGACTTGCACGCCTGCATGCCATATAAATCAAGGATATGAACCTATGGAATGCTTCTCCATTTGACAGTGTGTTCAATCTGTCATTGGGAGACATACTATGTAGTCAGAATACCTATGGAACTACATGTACATGTATCTCACAAATGAAAGATTCTAGTTGTGTAATGTTTTCATTTGTAGAGTACATTCTGCATAAACCCATGAGTGCCATACTGAATATCAAACATTAACGTATTTTCTTTTGCATTTGACCACATACATTGCCTAGAAAGGGAAATTTGTTTATTGTGTGTACACATTGTGTACAAGGTCTGACCCCAATCTTCTCATCCATCACTGCATAACATGAATTGTGACACATTCTATACAATGACTGCACCACACATGTATAGTATGCACTCTACACACTGGCTAGCTGAAAGTCAGGGTTCCCAGAGGGAGGAATGCCAGCTACTGGAATGTCTCTTGTTTCCTCAGTAAGTAAGTCTACGTGCCAGCTCAGCTACCCAATGACATTGACAGACATTCTACTAAGGAGAAGAAAGCACCTCCCTCCAACTACACCAAGATGTTGGTGTCATTACAAAGGGGTTTATCCAAACAGAAAATACTCAAATAAGAAATTCCAAGAGTTTCCAAGAGATTATCTTATGATATATAAAACTACATGTATTATAGGATGCAGATCTTGAGCAAACTCCCTGATTGAATACAATTTTTAAATCCTATTTCAGCCAGATGTTTACCTTGAGGGTGTCCATGTAACACAGCCTTGAAATAAGCACCAGACTCTTTGGGGCAAACATCATCGTATGATGAACAAGAGTGCCCTCTATCTCATCTTCAACGTCGTCGGGTCGTGTGGGGGTCATCTTGACTGCCTCAGAAAAGGTTAAGACAGCGCAGTAATGGCGCTCAGCCTCAATGTCTGTCAAGACAGCGATGAAGAAGGTTGGTTCCAGGGCCTTGGAGAGCAGCTTCCATCCCCCTGGCTGGCAAAACTAATCACAATACAACAATATATGGCTCATTACTCACTGGAGAGTGTGACGGTTGGGTGTATGGATGGCTATAGCTGTGGATATGGCTATGGGAATATATGGCTCATTACTCACTGGAGAGTTGGATGGTTGGGTGTATGGATGGCTATAGCTGTGGATATGGCTATGGGAATATACAGCTCATTACTCACTGGAGAGTTGGATGGTTGGGTGTATGGATGGCTACAGCTGTGGATATGGCTATGGGAATATATGGCTCATTACTCACTGGAGAGTTGGATGGTTGGGTGTATGGATGGCTATAGCTGTGGATATGGCTATGGGAGTATATGGCTCATTACTCACTGGAGAGTGTGACGGTTGGGTGTATGGATGGCTATAGCTGTGGATATGGCTATGGGAATATATGGCTCATTACTCACTGGAGAGTGTGACGGTTGGGTGTATGGATGGCTACAGCTGTGGATATGGCTATGGGAATATATGGCTCATTACTCACTGGAGAGTGTGACGGTTGGGTGTATCAATGGCTACAGCTGTGGATATGGCTATGGGAATATATGGCTCATTACTCACTGGAGAGTTGGATGGTTGGGTGTATGAATGGCTACAGCTGTGGATATGGCTATGGGAATATATGGCTCATTACTCACTGGAGAGTGTGACGGTTGGGTGTATGGATGGCTATAGCTGTGGATATGGCTATGGGAGTATATGGCTCATTACTCACTGGAGAGTTGGATGGTTGGGTGTATGAATGGCTACAGCTGTGGATATGGCTATGGGAATATATGGCTCATTACTCACTGGAGAGTGTGACGGTTGGGTGTATGGATGGCTATAACTGTGGATATGGCTATGGGAATATATGGCTCATTACTCACTGGAGAGTTGGATGGTTGGGTGTATGAATGGCTACAGCTATGGATATGGCTATGGGAATATATGGCTCATTACTCACTGGAGAGTTGGATGGTTGGGTGTATCAATGGCTACAGCTGTGGATATGGCTATGGGAATATCAACAACTTGAGAGTCTTAGGTTGGATGAATGGCTAAGACTATGGCTGCTATTAGGAAGCCAGCACATCATGCAGAAACGCCCTTAGCAACAGCTGCTGCCATAGATACCTGGTACCATGAAACCATGGTCATTGATTTCAACATGTCCTTAGGTTAAAATACCTCCCTTTCTTGAGTCTTTCAAGACACTAAGGTTTGGGTGGATCTGGGGATGTCTGAAAGATGTAAGATAAATGGAGCACTCCTAAATAATATCCATGTACCATCTGTGTGCCTCCTTTCTCTTTCTTACCAGTTCAATTGCAGATATGAATGGCACCTCTTCCCAGTCTTTTTCTGGAAACCTTTGGACAATTTTTCCACCTCCAAAACCAATTCCAGTATCTGAATGGAGACAAGAAAAACAGACAGAGTGAACATTTACAACCATTAATTAAACTAATATATGTAGTGTACGTGTCTAAGACAAGAAAATATGGCAGTCTGATAGATGGGCTTAACGTCAGGTTATACATGTCAGGAGTATTTCATTATCCAAATTTTAATTCATGCAATAGATTTATAAATCTAACAACTGTGCACTCATGTACATGTACTGTATGTGTTGCATGTACCAATACATGTCCATGCACGTAATCTCTGTACTTCCCTATGCATCCACTTTACCACTGTCATCCTTGTACTGAATATGACATATTTCTACAAAGATCACATTAGGTATAGTAGGGTACAGTACAAGGCCAGGCCACAGCATGTACGTACATGTACATTGATAATACCATCACTTCACCAGGTACAGTGTAAGCCACCAGGTGTACTGCATTTTCCATGGACAATATTAAAATGTGAACACTACAAAAAATGCATGCATTTTATTTCTATGCACAGTGTTTATGTACGTGTACCGTGTATGTTCATACATGTAGGCCTACTGTATTCGGTGTGTTTTCATGGAAGAGAAGAGTGCCAAATTCAAAAACTTGTGACTTAAATATAAACTGTGTACATGTTTATTGCATTGCATTGTACTGTGACACTAAGCCTTGCATTTGTCTGTAATAAATTAGCAGCAAGAATTTTGGTCACCAGATGTAGATGGGATAGATTTGAAGTGCCTGGGCATTGGGGTCTTGCAAGTGGCCAGTGTGTGCCTACATGTGTCTGTACAGTGCACAGGACTGCTTGAGGCAGGCAGGCAGGCAACCTCTGCAAGTTATGCCAAATATGTCCCACCATAGTCCCACCATTTTAGTGATGACCATAGTGATGTATGTGAGGAACAGCCAGTCAGCCAGCCATGCCCGCCACTCTAGAAGTAGGCTACGCTAGAACCTTCTACAAGAATAGGTTCAAATGCTTGCACAGTTTAGGAAAGCCCAGCACTGTTTTACTATTTCACAGATCATGTGAGTGCACTCCAAGGCCTGTTTGCAACAGACATTGCTAGAGAAATTAAACTTATTCTGGGGTAGTCAGGTACAACTTATGAAAAGATATAAGAATGAAATAAATGTGAAAACAAATTGTGAAATGATATGAGGGATTAATTGTTGAGATATGAGGAGTGGACTGACTTTATTGTGACTCTCTAGCTCATGTACATGTACATGAAAACTGTAACTTGAAACCATACAATTTGATTTACAATTACATGTAGGTGTTTATAGCAGTAACTTGCTGTGGACACATGGGTTGTTTGAGGTGTGACGAATGGCCTGCTGGTAAAGCCATTGCAAGCTTTTACAGACCATTGCATTACCTCTGTCCAGTAAGCCTTGGCTGATAAGCATTATGATATTCAAGGCACACGTTGTATGCACATGTACATGTTCAGTGCAGATTGCTGGATACATTACACAGGATTTGTCACTCACTCATCAGATTCAGATGTTCCATTTGTACTGTGTTTCACTGAGAGGTAGTGATGCAGTCAAACGTGGTGCATACAATACTCACTAGGATTCTCAAATTCATGGAATATTGTACTGTCAGTAGACTACATTGGGACAAGTTGACCTCCATGCCACAGGGACGCCTGTTTGCTGAATGACCTATTGCTCAACCACAGATACCAGAATAAAGGAAACAAAATGCTTTCCAATACTGATTTATTTCCTGTATACATATGTTTATACAATTATATCAGGTTTGCTGTCAGAAAGGCAGCCGTCACTTTGAAAATCTGGTTTCAGTAAAGAATGCCAGATCAGGAATGACCTGATTGGTGATACTGATAGTACACATACACATGAATGCGGGTACGTACAGACCTGTACATGTGTGTACAATGTACGTGTATGTGTACTGTACATACATGTACTGACAAACATGTACACCTACATGTACTGTACAGTACATTACTGTAGACCTACGGTACACTGTATAAATTATGGGTACACATGTACTGTACATGTGCTATACTCACATGTACATGTACATGTACATGTATATGTCTATGTTACTGTACAACACTTGTGCAATTTTGCACTTTCTAAAAAAAACACCACATTTTGACCAAATCATAATAATCCATCCTCTAGCATTTGCATATTTTTTCCTTAATTACAAAGGAAATGTATGCAAGAATTGATCAACCATTAGGAGGGCCTGCTATTTTGATCCTAGCAAGACCTTTCTCAAAGACAGATAAAAGGCTCCGTCCTGCTACGATCAAAATAACAGGCCCTCCTAATTTCTGATATTTGCTTTTTGGTTATTCTAATCAGTGAGCAATTTTTTTCATATTAAAATAATCAATCCATCCAGAATCAATGTGTACATTTTAGAGTCGTCTGCATCTAGCTAACCATAAGGTCTTTCATTGAAATTAATGTGAACCATCCATCCCACTGAAACCCATGTAGAGCTGTAATCTGAGATATTTTAATCAGCTCCTCTACTTGTGTATACACATAAACTGGCTGTAATGAGGCATAACTTATTAGTATTTTCCCTTTGATCATTGTACATGCCCTTGCAGTTGCAGTACTGTACCGTATGTGTTGTAAATTTATACAGGCATAGTTGCATGAACATGTAGACATGTAGGTGGTATGTTACATGTACTGTACATGACTGTGTAATTCCAATCTCAAATTGTATACAGTCATGTACAAGGGTCTGATTTTCCAACATTGTAATGTACCGGTAAGTCCTCCTACATCTGAAACATCAGGCTCTCAGTCTCAAATTGTTTTTGTTTACAAGTCTACTTTCGTTCATTTCAGCAGTTTGACACACTTCACTTTAAATGGAATTACATTACATGTAAATCATCATTTGAATGCCGGTAGCCTACTCATTTTTATTGACAAATGAAATTTCAAAAGAGACATCATACAGTCATCATAATTGAAGCATGAGCAAAATGATGTTCAAACATGTTGTCCATGTAGACCTATAGTTACTGAGTAAGAACCATAAATCAATGAATGTTGCATGTCTGAGTCCTGCATAATTGCAATGCACAGACAATGCTGCATGAACATATTATTAAGGTGATGGGTAGACTGCAGTGAGCTTGTGACCATCCCCAGTGAATCATGACAAATGATATGCAGTGTACAGTGCAGACTACTGACACAGTGCACTCAGCACATTCTGCTGCTCCTCTATGGCTGTTATACGCACTAATCATGTACTGTATGATACCAGTAGACTTGTGCAGCACAGTTAGGCCCTCTGTACATTATAGCTGTACAGTACCGTACAATGCAGTGGGCATGCGCTAATGAACCATTGACTCACTGTGAATCACAAGCTCATAATGATGTAAAGAATGGAATTGTGTTCAACATTAATGTTTAATTTTAGCCTGGAAGCTGTACAGACAATCATAAAAATATTGTCATTTTGGTAAACAATATAAATATTACAATCTGTACTTGTCACTTACAAGAACATCTTTATTAATCAAATTATCGTATACATTGTGGTATATAAAATTTGATCTAAAATTTAGTGGGCCTGACGTTTCGATCCTAGCAGGACCTTTCTCAAAGGCAGAGAGAGACATGTAAATTTTGTAAACAAAAATACTGGTTATTTTTATTAGCAATAAATATACCGTAATCTTAAGGCAGCATCAGAATTGACATACAGTATGTTTCTACATGTATGTTGCAAACAAATCTGTTTATTCACAATTTTTCGCTTTTTGGTGATTTTAGTCAGTTGGCAGTTTATGACATAAAAATTACTAAATACTATCATGATTGTCAATTGTCATTATTTATTTTGTTAACTTCTATGATTTTATCATTAAATAAAGGGACGGAATGATTTCATGTTATGGTTTCATACATTCTGCTAGTGGTACACATTCCTAATTGAGTTGCTGCATATTCATGAGATCCAATCCAATTGCAGTCAAGCAATCCCATTGCTACCCATCCACAGGACCAAGCATTTGCCTTCACACACAAATGTAGAAAACCAACAATTTGTACAGCGCAGTAATCTCCTACAGTCACAACCATCTACTCATCCACTGCCTCTGGCTGTTAGTAAGAACCTAGATATCCTTTACAGACATGGTTGTCATTGATGTAGGAGTACTAGGACATGGTGGTTGTGGTAAGGGGGGGGGGTGATGTGTTTAAGCCACAATATCCGTCCGGTTTTACTTCAGCCTGACACCCCTGTAGGCTGTAGGAAATGTCAGCCGTTGTACATGTGTGTACTACTTATAGGATGCAAAAGGCACTGCTTAATTTCATCCAGATCCAAAAGGAATTTGCATTACGTGGTTTTTCCCCTGACAAGCCCTGGTTTCTAAAACAGGGTCATCGTACAATGCACATGTATACAACATGTATTTGCAGAGCGATTGCCGTCTGGACCAAGATTTGTGCACACTCACTGATCACTGTTAAGATTTTAAATGATGATTCTTCAGAAACACATTTCAAACACTGTCCAAGTGCCTTCATTTTACTATGACTCTCGTCATTACATACAGTGTGTGTACTGTAGGTGTTATATTACTGCAAATCCTGCATACACGTACATGTACGTATACACATTAATATTTGAGAGTAATGATGGGACACTGACAGAAATGACTACACTGTACATGACAGGTCTGTATAAATATCCCCAAGGTACACCGTAGCATAGCATGTGATGGCATCTCATTAGTTCATTGTATAAATCCAATATATGAGCAATTTCTGACCTGGAGGTTAGTTCCGTCTGCCTATTAGTAATATACAAAATACATATTTGTAGGCCTACTGTACATGTACAATGTACACGTGCACAGTACATACATGTATGAACATTACAGGGGTACATGCACATTGTGCATGCATGGTTGCATCCCATGGTTGCATGAATGTACTCTACATTGCAAAGCACAGTGAGCTTGTTTTACAATGTCTACATTACACACAATGGGAGTAATTGTACAATTACTACGATACATAAATATTATGCATTACAATCAAATGACATACCAGTACTAAACTTTGTTTAGATTTTTTTTAAGACAACATACATGTAAATGTAAATTATAAATCTGCTGTGTTGAAGAGAATGGTCCTAATCAATTGATCCTACCATACATGTATCCTGCTACACGTATACAGTTATCCAGTATACCTGTACATTGTACACCTGTACTGTACTTGTAGTATGTTTACTAGAGGGTTTGGGCAAGGTCATGTCCTTGACTGCCTGGCCTTGTAGCTCATTTGCATTGGACTCATACTGTAGCCTATAGTGTATACCTAGCATGGAAACTAGTGTGTGGATTGGCATTATCAACAAGCCCACTACAAAGAGCATAATATGTACAGTACATCAACATGTACATGTACTTGTAGGTAGATGCATAGTACCTGACATGTAGGCCTTCGCTGCATGTACATTGTACATTAGTATTTAGATGTTTAGCCTGGTAAGGTACATGTAGCCTGTCTATCAGTCACTATATGTACATGCTTTATCACATACATGTAAATGTACATCGTACATTAGTATTTACCGGTAGATGTTTAGCTTGAATGGTAAGGTACATGTAGCCTGTCTTTCAGTCACTATATGTACGGTACATGCTTTATCACATACATGTAAATGTACATCGATCGTACATTAGTATTTACCGGTAGATGTTTAGCTTGAATGGTAAGGTAGCCAGTCTTTCAGTCACTTATGTATGCTTTTTCACATACATGTAAAGTACCTTCCTTTTTAATCACAACCTTCATTAAACCATGATTAAACAGACCACTACTCTTTGATGTAAAAGCATATAAAAGCACAATTCTATAGAAAATAAGCTTGTCAATATCTGCAAAGTGTAAATAGTAATTGTCTTTTGCCAAGTATAGCAGACAGGATGAATGCCAAAGATTAGTTGATGTAGAATTTGCTGGTCACTGCTACTGTACATGTACTTGTTAGGCCTGGTCACATCACACTGTCACAGTCTACTCTATGCACACTGTACAGTACATGTACAACTGTATGTCCACAGGAAACAAGGTCACGCGTAGGTACTGCACTTGCCGTTAAGGTGCGGCTAGTGGCATGAACACTGTAAGTGCAGAGCACTTTAAAATTTGGTTGTGTGTATAAAGCCTTGTACATGTACACCTGTAAGTAAGGGAATACTAGAAGTACATGTATAATTGATTGAGAACCACACATTTCATTTAACTTCAACATAAACACTGCCTACATGTATCACATTACAAACGAAACCAATACATACTACAACATCATAATAGCTGTTAGCTAATTCAAATATCTTTATTTTCATTCACATCTGAAAAGTGGCCAAGGTCAGTGCCAGTGTTTGGTGTATTCAATACTAACCTGCAAAAGGCTAAGACAATGATACCTTCATGGAACGTTGGACAATAACAGGGATTACAGGCTCATGTACCGGTACATGTAGTTGTACAGTATGTACCGGTATGTACATGTACATGGTCAATTGCTCATAGACCCACTCACAGTATTACTGCAGTATTTTGTGCAAACTGACCAAAACAGAAAACTGTGTTTCTACTTCCTAAATCCTTTTCATTTTAGCACTAATTTGTACTGTCTCAGACTCAGTTATTTTAACCAATTTTTGGTTGGAAAAATGCAGCTTCTTTTTGGAAATATATTCTTTATCATTTTCCTGAGGTCTTTTTTGTCTGACTCTGAGTCTGATCATGGTCTGATGATAAAGTTCAGGGTCTGGATCTTTCTATTCCATCTAGGCAGGATTTGTAGGTCAACTATGAAAAGTACATTGTACACGTAGCTGGCGGTATCTGGTTGCATAGTGGTAGTGGTTCACCCTTGCTCTATGGTTCACCTTACTACACAAATTGAGTGTGTAGTAGTACATGTACTTGTGCATGTAATACACGCCCACTAGCATCCATGAATTGAGTGCCAGGTGTATACCTATACAGTGTTCACTGTACAGACATTCTATAATCTGCACTGCAGACACAAGCCAAGGTCATTTCACTATTGTCAGGCACATTCACATGCACATGTACAGTATGTTGTGAGATGGCACGACTCACTACTAATCCATAGTGTGGTAGACAGGTAGAGTATTAGTGTCTAGTGTCTACATCATTCACACATGGGAAGATGCATGTAGCACAAATGGGAGGAACCATTCACTCCAGGCAATCATGGCAGATATTTGGACAACATTGGTGGACCTACACACATGTTCATGTACCTCTCATTTTGTGTTTGAGTGTGACCAATAACCTGAGTTGCTTAAATTGCTGCAAAAAGCCTCCACATGTGTTTCATACATTGTAAGGTTTTGTACACTTGCTGTACCTGGTTTGTTTAACCTCCATGGTTTAACAAAGGGTGACAGGGCAATCAATGACAGGCCTATTATACAAGCACATCATGGAACCAATGGTCAGCTTTTAATGACAAACTTAAAAGCCCTGACAACAACAATAAGTTAAGCGCAATGATTTGAGCATTTTGCTAATCGTGAGAACAAGCACATAGTTTCAGGTATAAGACTACAGTTTACAGATTGTGCTCTTAATTAGTGCAGCTGATGATTATGTATCTCAACCTCCTACCCTAGTGTGTGAGAGAAATTCTTCTACACTTTTGTATGCAGTGAGATGACAATTGTACAACCTTCTTCCCATCATAGCCTGTACTGGTCCCTTTCATCAAACTCTTCATCAGTCCCACATGACCAAGAATTCCAGACATTCTTCCCTGTCAGACCAATCATTTCACCCCACAGTTAGTTCCACCCCTTGCCCCTACATGTACAACCACAAGTTTATTTTTGAAAAAACATTAAAGGTATTTCTGCATAATACTACCATGACAACGTCTAAAAACACAAACAAATAATTTGCACGCTACAGTCACTTGAATGCAATCTAGGCTATATGGAAATATACATGTACTGCATGTGTGGAATGTTCAGCTCAATCCATGTACATGTACGGTCCAAGCGCTTTGAACTGTGTGGTCATGTACACAGTACGGTACATGTACAGTCATGTACAGTCTTTGCATCTTCACCATGCCGTAAATGCACACCAGTGACACCACACAGGTATAGACAAATGCATTTAGGACACGTATACGTACATGTATGTACCTTTAAGTGGACAGAGTAGTATGGGATCACCACACAGGTGATGTACATTAATCACTGACTGAAAGGATGAGGAAGGTAATCAGTTTATGACATGTTGGGAATGTTTGCACTTGCAGAAGGGAAGTGACTACCAGTCTAACACCACTGAAAATGGACTTATTCAATAATAATAGCATGTGTGCAATGTACATGTACAGTAGTAGCGGTAGGTGCACATTCATCCATTAAAATGTGCAACTGTGCATACAATTTGAGCTAATGACCTGTATATTGTATGTGTATGCAGGTAGTACATTAGATAGACATCAAAACATACTGCACATGTACTACTAACTACTACGAGGTGTTTTGTAGTCAATGCTCACTGAGGGTTTTTTTCCTTCTAAAATTAGAAATACAAACAACTATGCAAAGCAAACTGCTTATTGACAGGATGACAAGAACCCATTAATTCAAATGTGCATAACATGTACAGTTGTACACAGTAAGGTGGATCATTATGAAAACACAGTTGGGATAGGATTGAAATGTGAGGCTTTCTATCTTTTCAAATACCCTTAAAATTTGTGGAGATGTCAGAAACACAAACAGACTGTCGGAATGCACATTTGTGTACACTGGCCGCTAGTACATGTAGTGCACTGTAGTACATGTATACATTGTATATCATTGATATGTATACTAGTACTAGTAGTAGTAGTACTGGTAGTAGAAGTACCAGCATATCCCTGTATATTGCCAACTGTAATACATTACACAGGCTGTCAGATTAAATATGAACAGCAACGCAAACCAGGTCTCTACCCATGTACTTTACCGGCATGATGTCATATTTTCACTGAATTTTCAGCTGTGCATTAAACAACCTCAAGTGAACAGGAATTTCTATTTCAATTCTATTTGTGCATGATTGAATAGGGATCCTTTAAATTTCATCTTGGTGAACAAGTCTTGAACTTAGATGTTTGTGTCGTGGACTGTTGGAGATTTTTTTTCAGCAGGCAATCTGGCAAAGCACAGAGCACACAGTGCTTACTACATCAGGGCTCGACCTTAGCACTAGCCCGGCGGTCATTGTCTAGTAAAAACAGCTGTGGGCTAGTAAAATGACCAACTTTGCTAGCCCAGCGGACTAGTAAATAAGTAGACAGCGGTGTGGCGGCAAAAAAACAATGCGGGCCGGGATGAGAAAGTAGAAACTGACTTTGTTTTACTTGACCTAATAACCTTGTGTTAAATTCAATATTAATTATACAGGGCTAGTAAATGCGGGCTAGCAAAAAACTCAATTTGCTAGCCCGGTGGGCTAGTAAAAAAAACCTTAACAGCACATTATGATTATTGAAGTGAAATACCATAACTCATAAGTTGTCAAATGCAGGTGGGTGTGTCCACTACACTACACTGACTCAACCAGGACAAGCTTTACTGCCACTAAGTACCAGTAATCAGTATACACTGAGTAGGGAAACTTGTTCTAAACCAACCAATCTCGGGCCCGGATATCACAGATCTGTAGACTGTACTCTGCAGTGGTTATTAATAATAATACATAATTAAACAGGCGAAAGCATTGAGCCTGAGTCGGCTGAGGCCTGTCATGACAATGGCCCAGTTTATTTACAAAAACTCATTCTTAAAAATGTACTAGTTTTCATTGTTCTTAGCACTTGATAAGAATCCGATGCAAATAAAGATGGGGCTATATACTGACTGTAGGTGTGCGAATGATAATCTAGGTAAACGGTCCAAATGCAAGTATATTCAAGCATGTCCGGAAACTGGACATAGCACACATAGGCGTCGAGGTTTGTGCGTGAACGCAGAGAACGTAAAACACACGGACATACCCCGTGAGAAAAATAAAAAAATATAACATGACATCTGTTAATTCACAGCCATCATTCCACCGATCACAGTACTCGATTAAACTCACGTTCTCTCTCGTAGTCGTAGCCGACTACGGCAAAATAATCCGCTAGGCGAGCCATTTCTATGGGCCCGTGAAGTCGTTTTTTCAGGCGTTTACATCGTCCACTCAGTTAACTGTCATCTCCAGCGCAAAGCAGCCGCCATGTTGGATTCCGAGAATAGCTGCACTGCGCAAGTTTTGTGCGCACGTCATGTAACACCCATCACAGCCATGCTGCACTTGAGAGAGGGCGCGGCACTTGCTCGATGTGCCCGGAGAATTATTTGGTATAAAAACAAATGAAAGGGGATTGAATAACATCAACAACAGGAGAGGGAAATAGGAGAGTTTGGTGTCGAGCGAATGACAGAGTTAACACATGTTAAGGTTAAGTGACAGAGTGACTTCGGTGGTTAGTGGGTGGGCTAGTACTAGGTTTGTGTCTAGTTTAGTTTGTTGGTTGGTTGGCATGGTTCGGGTTGGTTTGTTGGTTGGTTTGTTGGTTGGTTTGTTGGTTGGTTGGTATGTTGGGTTGTTTGGTGGTTTGTTGGTTGGGTACTCTGTCAAATCTCGCAATGAGTGCGAAGCATCGAAGTTTTAAAAGTGATATACAAAAATGTTGCAAACTGCTTACTAACTAAAATTACAAAAATGAAAATCTCAAAATTTAGTGAGCCTGACGTTTCGATCCTAGCAGGACCTTTCTCAAAGGACCTTTCTAACTTTGAGAAAGATCCTGCTAGGATCGGAACGTCAAGCCCACTAAATTTAAGTTTTGTAGGTAAAAATTTATCTTGAATTTGTTTTAACTTAACGGCCGTGACTTTGAGCACAGTGGCCTTGATAAGTCTATGGATAATTATTGAGTTGCTATTCTGGCTGTTTCAGGGTTTTTTTTATCTCCCAAAGCTCAGGTTTCTCAAAGATGAAAAGAAATCACGTTGGAAGGCTGTACATGTACTGCCCAGCAAGAAGACCATTTTTTTTATGGTCTTCATAAAGTGCGCCCTCTATTGAAAGTCGTATCGCGTCAACTACGCGTTCCGTTATTTTGATTTAATAAAATGAACTCGTAGTTCGTGCTGAATGACGTCATCTCCTAGGCGACATTCCGTAAATATGGCGTGGATCAAAGTTTGAAATATTGAACGTCCTATCAAAAAAGTCACCTGATTGTGCTAATTTGGATTGTTTCTGCAGAGAATATATAAAGGTAAGAAGATTTTCTCAGTCTTTTTGTTTTTCCTTCCTTTTATCTGTAAGCAAGCATCTGTTTTCCCATAAAATTGTATCACGAACTCGTTGTTTACACTGGACAGTAATGCACAGTCACATTGAAATGAATCGCATTGAAACATTGTTAAATCAATTACTGAATTAATGTCTAATGATTTTATCGCCTTATAACAAATTAATAAATAAATTAAGAATTGCAGGGCTTACAATTACATGGCCCATGTGTTACCTTTTAACAAAACACATTCCCGGCTGATTGGCATTGTGATGTTTGGTCACTTTTCCTTTTGCAAGAATTTGAAGAAATTCCAGACACAGACTCAGAGTCAGTGTCAGAATCATTCATTGCCAGAGTTTGGCAATTTTTCTTACTCTTCCTTTTTTTCTAGAGGATTTTTGGTTGAACCCAGACCCAAACATACTTAGTTTTGAAAGTTGTGAACTGAATGATTGTATTACTAGCAATAGTACATGTGTATTTATACTGCTTACTAAGTAATACAATTATAGATTAGTATTTTTTTTGTTAGTAAAAATGTATTAATTATTATTCAATTTTAAGTGATGTTTATTTTTGTTCATAAAATGTATAGTGGCCAAGATGGCTCCGACGGGTACCAGTGAAGATATCCCGGTATCCGAGTCCATTGGTAGCCATCGTCCACATCACTCTGAGCGCATGAAGTACAATCGTTCTGCCAGGGATGCCATTAGTTATGAAGACCTGCTGGTGGCACAGTATCTGGAAGGACTTAAGAAAGCTGAGACTGCCAGCTCAAGAAAAAGGTTTGCATAATCACTATCATTGTCTCTTTTTATTAGCAATAAAATATGTCAATGACATAGGGGAGACCTTTTTCAGGTAAGTATTTCACTAATGAACAACAAATCCTCGACAGTTAGATCTTTAAGACTCATGCAGAAAACCCGGAGAGATGTACAAAGCTTTGATTCAAGTTTTCTATTTTGATCAAAATGGGTTCCATAAATGGTTTGTAGCTGCATGACTAATTTGATTATGAATATATTAGCATATGTATTTGTCCAAAAAATAAAGGTTTGAGCCCTGGACATTATTTTTTGAGATTTTGTTTTTGGTAATTTGCAACATTTGTGTCTTATAAGTTGATATACCTGTTCTGTTGTCTCCTTTTGTTCTCAGGCTCACCAGACCATCCAAGCCTGCCTCTCCTTACATGCACAAGTTTTCTCACACTGAGCAGCTGACAAGCAGTGCTATGCAGTCTCTCCCTCGATCAAACAGACCTTTCTCTGCCTCCACTGGCCGTAACTCAGCCAGGGAACGCAAGAGAATTGACGTCAAATTCATGATGGACCCAGCAAGCATTGCAGAGGAGGATGTAGACAGGGATCAGAGGAATGCAGGGACTGGGAACAAGTCTAGACTACGTCCCATGAGTGCACCTGTGTATAAAACAAAAAGGTAAGTGAAACTGCATACCATGGTTATGGCGATATAAAGGCGACTTAGTTCACTCAGACCAGACAGAATTTCTGACAATGTGACCAGGTTGTGACCTTGTAAATTTGGTTTATATTTGTAGGCCTTGGAGTGCAAAGTCCACCACTTCTACTGCCACTGGTTCTCAAAGGATGCGTTCAAGCAAAGCCTTGTATCGTAAGCAGCCTCAGGTGATTAGAGCGACAGTCTACAAGAATGGAACGCAAACAGACGCTTCCAGAGTGACTTCACACTCCATGAAAACAGTAAGTTGCTATCTTCAGACTCTTAATGAGGACATGCTTTTAGAACCCAGTTTAACCCTATCCCTTTCACTACTGACAAAGAAACAAGCACAGTTATAGTAAATGGGAGGATCAAGCTGTGTAAGGGTTAAGCATCAAAATATCCGGTCATTTTTACATAAAATTGAAAATTATTTTGACGATCTGTTATTTTTCTGTAGTTTTTGGAAGGCTGCACCATCAAACTTGGTCTACAGTTTGCAGCGAGACGTATATTTCTCTCTGATGGCACAGAAGTCAAAGATGCTGAAGACATCCCCAAAGATTCTGAGGTCTTTATCTCCTGTGGGGAACCTTACAAGGACCCTACCACCAACGTAAAAGGTAAAGCACTTCAAAACAATGATTTGTTTTAATGTCCTTAACCTTCAGTATCAGGTAGTTACCAATAAACTACAAATATGCTGCAGCCTTGAGAAAGGTCCTGCTAGGATCAAAATGTCAGGCCCTCATTTGTTTTGATATTCTTATTAATTTTATAGCAAAAACTTCTTCAAAAGAACCGATAATTCACTTGCAGGTACCGCCCATAAGAAACTCTATGCAAATTGGACAATGAATGGTGTTGTGTTACCGGCGGAAACAAAGAAGAAGCAGAAATCTACTCTCTCCAAGAGAATGAGGTAGGAACTTAGGAAGATCACTTATTAAAGACTTGCAAGTACATGAGACCCCGAGGAGAAGATTACTTATTTAACTATTGCATCCAAATACATGTTAGGCTTAGTGCTTACCAAACCCTCATTTGAAATGTAATTTTGAATTCAGGAAAATGCTGGAATCCAAGATGCATCGAGTCATGATCTTTAGGAACGGGGATGGTGCAGAGATGTTTGAAACTACGGCCTCCGCAGAAAACTTTGGAAGGGTAAGTTTGCAAATGTCAATAGGGAGAAACTATCGAGGGGGGTCCTATGAAGAGTCTTAAAGGTTTTGTGAAGTAGAACAAGTGTGTTTAGATCTTTACTTTAAAGGACACTCAATTGTCCTTCCCGATGAACAAGGGAATAACAGAAAAAATAAGACCTTTCTTTCTGTTTAATAATCCCTAAAAGAAGGCATTCTCCAAACTATCAAAGTACTGTAATGAACACCTTGATTGTAAGCTTGCAATCTTTGTAATTGCTTGGTAATTGAGTGATGGCTATTTTCTGTTGATAGTTCCTGGATGATTGCACAATGAGACTTGGTTTGACATCCCCAGCTAGAACACTCTATTCATGGACTGGCTCAGAAATCACCAGCCTCAATGAGGGTAAGGCATCCAATTATTGTAATTATATGCGTATATCTTATCAAATAAAATACAGGTGTCCCTTTAAAGTATTCACTTCCGTGTGGCATTAAACATGCTAAAGAGCAGCTTTTGCCATCTTGGTTTGTTACTGTAAGTGAGAAAAGGCCACCTTAGGGCTTAGCACTCAGTAGTACTCTAGGGTTTTAGCAGCACTTCCTGCTGAGATATCTGGGAATATTTGGCCATTTTTTTTAACCATCAAAGTAGTGCTTCAGGGTATTTGAAAGGACTCTATTAAGGTATCTGGGAATGTTGGGCGATATTTTTGTAACCGATTTTGATTGATATTTCCCAGTGCCCTTGTTAGACCGATGCCTTCAAACCAATACCACCCCCCTGTATGGACCAGTCTGGGTGTCAAAGGGCGAACGCTTTAGCCCCAAAGGAGCCAAAGGTAACCGTCTTTATTCTCAATGTTTCTCACCTAAACTACCTCTTTAACTTTGCTTTTACCTTCATATGGTAGCTCCTTGAAGCGAATAAAAGTAGGAAAAAAGTTTCAATTAGAGACACAAAATGTAAAATAAAATCTTAGCAAAGATTGTTGACTGCTGTTTGATGTTTTGTCTTTGGCAGTCTTTCTTGAGACTCTCATCAAACACTGCAAGCAGAAACTCCATGCTGCCAACTCATACAGAAAACAGTTGCAGTATGGTTTAGCCGGAGAGACGCAGCAGGTCAAGGTGATACAGATTCTTTCCAAGTCAGAGCAAGAACTTGAGAAGGAATTACAAGAGGTATGATCATGGCATCTTATCTTTGTGGTATTATAGATTAATGCTGGCTGTGTCTGTAAGACAATAACGGTTCATGAATCTTGTTCTATGTATGTCAGACTGAGTCAGGAATAGAAGAGTTCACTGAGGCTAAAAGAAAAGTACAAGACATTCTTCAGGAGATATCTGAGTCAGCCATGGAGGAAGAGGTAGGTAACTTGTTTCACTTTTGGGGAGGGACTTTCTCAGTAGTCTTCTATTTGGAGAAATCTTTTGACAGGGTTGGAGACTTTTTCTTCCTCATTTTTATAGTGTAGATTAGCTTAGAGATCTTTGTGTCTTTCATTTACTTGCATATTTCCAATTGCAAGCAATAGATGTTATGATATAAGATTGAACATTTTCCACCCATAGGGAGCTGGTTCTACCTACACCATGAAGCACATTAAGGAGTTTGACTCTTCACATCGTCTGGTTGGCCAGCAAGGAATTCGACTCAAGGTTTGTTTTACAATTTGTAGAATGTTGGGTACATTTCATTATGTTGAGTGTTGCTTCAGTTAAGGAAACCTTGATTTATTGAGATGTATGGATGGATTGGATTCTAGCAGAACCTTTGCCAAAGAGAGTGCCTTTGACAAATGTTCTGCTAGAATCAAACTATCAGACAGGTCTTCTCAATACTTAAGATCTGTAGATGTAGGGTGTATTTGAGAGTGTTTGATATTTCCCGTTTTCTTGACAGGTTTATGAGAATGGCCAAGCTGATGGAGAGGACGCTGTCTTCTTTAATTTGAAGGATGCGTCCAAAGGCATAGAAAATGATGCCAATATGCTGCTTCAAAGGGTAAGTATGGGCAAGGCTTAATCTGGATGAACTAAACTGGTTTACCTAAACTCTTTTACACTTTAACTGGTTTGATTAACCTGGTTCCAAACAGTTTATTTGATTTCTGCCTGTGTTCATCCATTGTCTATTTGCTTTTTAAGTCATTGCGTATTGCTCCTTTTTTGTGTGCTCTTTTTGTTAGCTTTTGGACGTCTTGACACGCTGGGCTCGTATGCAGAAGAGCACCACAGCCCTTAGCACCGTAGTCACCAAGGTGTTTGACCACGAAGGCAAAGAGATCACAAATGTCCACTCACTCAAGAATGACCAGGAAGTCTGGATATCCTTTGGGGAACCTTTCAGAGACCCAAATGGTAAAAGCGCAATATCATTCTCAACCTCTGCTTACAGTAATGCTTACAGTAATGGTCCTTTTTCATTTAAGATTCACTGACAAAACACTCTTCAATTTAGAAGGTCTCTGAAGTACAGAGGGTCTGATGTTTTCATCACAGCAGGACCTTTCTCAAAGGCTTTCTACATTTGAGAAAGGTCCTACATGGATCATGATGCAAGGTCCTCTACATGTCCAAGCAGAATGGTAGTGTCTCTATGTAGGTCTTGTAAGGAGAATAACAATAGACGTCTAATGCAATTATGGTTCTCCTTGTGTTCCCAGTCTTTTGCCTGCAGCTGACTCTTGACAAGGTGCAAGGGATGTCATTGTATGGAGAACGGAATGTAGCAGTCAGGGAACCACTCTCCTCTGAGGATATCCCTGAAGGTCAAGAGAGGTGAGTGATAGGTCAGAGGTCAAATGAGCCATTGGCAAATGAGCAGAGAGTGTGTATATGGAAAATGTGATTCTGATCATAAGTGAAAGAAATGCTGGTACATATAACACATTGTATTATAGAAAGTCTCAGAAGTTCATGGTGAAATTCTTTCTATTTAAAAGGCCACATCGTAATTAGCTACACTATTTTCTTACATTGATCTTTGATTTCCATTTCAGAGCCAGTAATTGGGAGGCCTCCATTGGTTTCCCAATCATTTATGACTACGAGGAGGTGACCTATGACCTCCCTAAGGAGGTCCTTGACAACAAGCAGTTGACTGTGGAGAAGCATGAGGTTGACATCACCGGACATTTCTTGCAGCATAAGGTCAGGCAATGTGTCAATGTGGTAGGATGTAGGATGATGTAAGAGACAAGTTGGGATCTCAATAGTCTCCAGTCAGAGTGATAATCTCATTCCGTAATAACGGTTTACCTTGGAAGAACAAGTCTGCCCGTAAATATGGAATTTGCATTCACTGTAACATTGGTGTGTTCTGACAAGGTTAGGCAATGGATACCCTTGTCAGATGGGAATGGTAGGATGTATTATGCAGGAGAATTATTACACCACTTTATGGCAGAGTGAATTCGGTCTTAATTGCTTGCACTTGAAGACCCTTCATCAGACAACCCAGCCAATGCCTTCACTGGAATATTAGTGTCTTCTGCCTTCACTGTGTTCTGTCTGGTTAGGATGTATTGGTTTATTTCTCAAAACAGGAGAATCCTACTACAGTGCTGTACTGTGAACTGGCTCTTCAACCCAAGAAGAAACAAGGTAGCAAAGATGTATGGCCAGCAAGGTCCCAGACTTGGGCTATAAACAAGGTAAGTCTATGTCATAGTAGGATGCTTGCCTATTGTAAAGGTTTAATAACAATGACATACATGATCTAGACGCCAGACTATATAGTCCGTAGATCACAGACTAAACATAATTGACTTTAGATGACGGATTATAGAATAGAGACTGTTACTATTAAACACAAACCACAAACTATTGATAAGAACTAGAAGAGACCACATTGGGGGAGGTGGGAAGGGCTGGGGAATTAATCTTAACAAACAGTAACTGGTAGATCTGTGATAATGACTACTGATTATACACTATAGGACACACATGACTACAAGCTTAAGAGCCTAGATTATAAGACTTGTCAGGTAGTATATGGATTAATGTACAGTTGGATGGTTTAATGTTGACTTAGTTGTCTGGTAGTTGTATATGGATGAATGTACAGTTGGATGGTTTAATGTTGACTTAGTTGTCTGGTTGTTAGGTAGTTGTATATGGGTTAATGTACGCTTGTATGTTTTAATGTTGACTTAGTTGTCTGGTTGTTAGGTAGTTGTATATGGATTAATGTACGCTTGTATGTTTTAATGTTTTCAGCGAGGTCAGATCTACTGCCGTGCAATGCCACAGTTGGCATTGACTGTCGTAGATAAATGGAAAGTGGACAAACAGTTTGCTGATGGACAGACAGAAGCGCAAGGCCTTGCAGTGGGAATGGAAAAGAGGTGAGTAAATGGCTGATTGCTCACTTGCTTCTGCTATAAACAAACACTCAAGAATCTTATAGATATTTCCTTGATTTTCTTCCTTATTACAACAATAGATGTGATGTAATTGATTGGATTGTGTAACCAATTTGTATTGATTTTGGATGATTTTTGACTTTGCAATGTGATTAATTTGTTTATCTCACTAAATAGACAACAAGGAAATCCATTTCAGCATTGGACGTTCAGTGATGATGGCTTCATCTTCACAGCAGTGAGTTGGCAGACAAAATTAATGTTTTCTACAAGATGCCAGAATCGCTATTTTAAGATTGTGGATCATATCATCCCCCCCCCCAAAAAAAAAAAATGGGAAGGTGGTTTGTATCACCCAGACAATTCAACCTTTAAATCACTTCGTACTTCTAAGTACTACAGTAGTTGGAGATACAAAGTTGTTACCAGGACAACAGTAACCATAAGAACATGACTTTTCCCAGTTGTAATCCAAGACCGTCTTGGGACTTTTCTTGGCTTACAGGCTGAGCCAGACTTGGTGCTGACTTACATTGAGGCCAAATCGCAAGAGGATGCTGGTGTTACCATGGAAATGATGATGATGGGTTTAGGTCAGCAGTCAACTGAAGAGCGCCCTCAAGGAAGTCAGGATGATTCCTATGGCAACGACCCAGATTTTGATTCCTACGAGGAAGGGAGTCCTGATGCTGCTGAGAAGAAAGATGAGGCAGAGAAAGGAAAGAAGCAAGATGCTTTCCCTGGACAGGTGTATTCTGTAGCTGTCATCCAAAGGCTACCTGCTAGACATCCATGGGCTAAGGCACAAAGGTAAGACGTCCAATTAATTGATTGACTTAGTCTGGGGATTGAAGACATCTGTTTGATACCAAGGCCAATAGATTAGAAGAGTTCCGTATTCTCTGTACAATCATTTACCGTTGTCATTGTGTGATTGTTTGTTTACTGTTGTCAAGAATGCCTTTCAAAAACAAATCCTCAACTTTAGGTAGACGGTTTGAGATTACTTATTTTAGCAGGACTATTCTGAAAAGTAAAATCCTGTTTGATTTGTCTAGATGGGCTTTGAAACAGGAGAGACTGGATAATCTAGGACAGTGGAAACACACCAAAGTACAGAACCCACAATGGAACAAACTAGCGTACTCCTGGCCAGTCAACAACAAAGGAGAATGGAACGAGGACTGTGATTGGCCAATGGAAGGATTCCTCATTCCATATGCCCCTCCCATCAAGAAGTTGTCACGGAAACCAAGTGCAGCTGAGATGGATATGTCTGAGACCAGCGACCAGAAAGAAGCACCTTTAAGAAGTAAGATGTTTGTACAAGGCTAACCATCTCTTATTCTATCAAATCATTTATAAGTAGGCTTAAGGCTAATGGTTCAACAAACATTATATTGAGTGCATACCTCTATTATATCTCAGCCCAGTTTTTGTCTGTAAAAATCTTTGTCAAATTGTTCCTTTGTAGATTTGAGAAATGTTTATAATCGGCTATTTTGTTACAGCTGTACCTTTGAGACTGCGGGTTCTCAAGAATGGAGAGAAAGATGTGCAAAGACAGGCATTCATCGTTGGACCTGACCTTACCAATGTACGCAAGTTTCCCTCTTCTAGACATTTGAATTTCTGGCCTTCATTTCCTACAAAGTAAATCTAGTCATCTAGTCCTGACTCATTGAGTGACATGAACCTTGTCCTCATATTTGTTTGTTTGTTTGTTGGTTGTTTCAGATGATGAGGGATCTGAACAGGACAGCCATGAATGGTAAGAAACCTCACAGACGCAGTCACTCCAGAGACAAGAGTCTTGAGAAACTGGCAGAAGAAATGGCTCAGAAGAGGAAAGCCAAGAAGGATGACTTGAAGGCGCTGGAGTTTCAGCTGGTGAGCTCAGAGCTAGAACAGGTTTTTTTTTGTCTGGATTATATCTTAAGCAATGGTCAAGGAAAATGTCATGTTACATGTACAAGGCAAGTTTCTTTGGCCAAACGATCTATGATATCAGTCTCGGCTTTTTGTGGAATCAAGCTCTCAAGTTGAAGATTGGACAAGGAATCACATCTAGGATTTGTTTCACAATCCTATGCGTCTTGAATTACAACAGACAAATCTTTAAAGTTGTGCTTTGTTGTACTGTGCTTAGGTTATTGTACATGGGCCAATGATTGATAGTTATGATTGATTAGTTCTTGACTTCTCTGCATTTTGAAATGAGTTGGAGGTAACGAGTATTCTACTGTTCTTTCAGTTCCTTGATAGATGTACAGCTCTCCTGGATCTTCCCTTTGCTGCACGGCGTCTCTTTGATCCCTCGGGTCAGGAATTCAATACCTTGGATGGGCTTCAGAGAGACCAGTTGGTCTTTGTGTCGTGTGGAGAGGTTTGGAATGATCCTAACTTATCCAGCCAGGAGCAGCAGAGACGAATGATTCTAGCCACGCTGGCATCGGATGTGAATGCTATGAAGCAGTATTGTGCACTTAGAAATCCACTCAGTAAGTCCTGCTATCCAATGCTTGGTGCTCTTGAGTTACATCCTCACTTATTGTTATCACATCTGTGCAACCTTAAAGAAGTGGTCCAATAGGCTTGTGAAGAAACCTGTTTGTAAGTAAATGAAGGTTTTATAGTTTAGGTACAACATCACAGTTCAAGGTTTAAGATCTGTACATGTAAGTAACAATGTCTTTTTTCTTGATCTTGTAGGCATGGTTCTGGAAGTGAATGGAGCACTGGCAGTAGGGAGCCCTCTTGTGACCAACTTGATCTCAGTGTCTCCTGAGGAGAGGCAGCATCTAGTGCGAGGACCCACACCGGAGCCAGAGGCAGAGGAAGATGCTGAGGGAGATGGAGATATGTATGCAAGTCTAAGGTGACTAGGCTGACTGAAGAAACTGGAGTCATGCTTCACTAATGTTCTATGATCATCACCAATGTGCACATGTATTGCTCAATGAGATATTCAAGAATGTTGAACTGTAAAGATCAATAGGTAGAGTCTTAGCATAAATTATTTGGCAGAAACTGATGAGTTGCAAGATGGTAGCAGTGAATATAGACATAAATAAGTGAACTATTCTTTGGTCAAGTATTTAGGGTCCATTGTCACCTTGTAGATTTCTAAAGCCTTACTTATTTGTTGTGTGTTTTAGTGCCCATGAGCGAGCACACCTGAAATCAGAGCAACGTGCTGAAGGGTTGAAATGGCCCTGGGAACGAGTTCTGAACGTCAGCTTAGACCAGGTCATGGAGGTCAACCAGGAATCAGCCAATCAGGAAGCAGCTTATTCCAACCAAGACCTGTACAAGAAATTCAAGTAGGTTCTTCATGTAATAATTACCCTCAATTGGATGATCAGTGAGTACATTGGCAGCCTGTTGTTTTTCTTTGCTGGACTTTTCTCAAAAACTTAAAAAGTTCAGAGAGAAAACTTTGCAATCTGTAGCTCCATGATATGGTGTAGCTGAGTGAGATTAAGTTAGTGTGATGATATTGGTCAACATTACCAATTGACTCACCTTCACGTTTCAAATTCACAGAAAAAACAAACTTTGACAGCATTAATTATTTTGAAACAAAAGAAAAAAGTCTTGTGCTTGTAGCTTCTTGATGAGGTTCTTCAAAATCTTATGAATTAAATCTTCATGATATTAACCAGACAGTCTGTACTTATCTTTCTTTCTTTGTTTCTGACAGACCAAAGCAAAGCAAGACTCCACGAGGTACTCAGCTGTCTCATCAGTGTTTTGTCTTTGCTGATGGATTCTTGGCGGTGAAAACTGCTCCATATCTGGTAGTGGGCTTGGAACAGCCTGAAATTGAGCTGTCAAGAGTTGTGTTGTGTAAGAAGAACACAGAGGATGCTTCACAACGATGGGAGGCAGATACTCAAGGGTGAGTCTATGATGGTAAACATTTGTGTAGAGTTACAGGGATTCTGCTAGAAGCAAGTTTATAATGCCGGTTGTACATTTATTCTAATTCTTGTCTTACTCAGGTTCATTAATTCTAAGGCCAACCCAGACCTTGTCTTAGGAGCCCAGATGCCTAGTGGTGTAACTGAGGATGACAACACTACCCCTAGTAGTTTCTGTGGTCAGCCTGTCACCTTACAGCACAAGAAGGTGGAGAGGTATGGAGCAGCCAACCAGAAATGGTCCTTTGAGAAGGAAAGTGGCTTGATGGATGCATTTGCTGCAGACATTAGAGATAAAGGTAAGTGTGATGGATTGGGAAGCATTAACACATTGTTGTAGAAGTTATTTGCTGCAGACATTAGAGATAAAGGTAAGTGTGATGGATTGGGAAGCATTAACACATTGTTGTAGAAGTTATTTGCTGCAGACATTAGAGATAAAGGTAAGTGTGATGGATTGGGAAGCATTAACACATTGTTGTAGAAGTTATTTGCTGCAGACATTAGAGATAAAGGTAAGTGTGATGGATTGGGAAGCATTAACACATTGTTGTAGAAGTTATTTGCTGCAGACATTAGAGATAAAGGTAAGTGTGATGGATTGGGAAGCATTAACACATTGTTGTAGAAGTTATTTGCTGCAGACATCAGAGATAAAGGTAAGTGTGATGGATTGGGAAGCATTAACACATTGTTGTAGAAGTTATTTTAAGAAGATATCATCTTGCATTGAGAATTAGCCTGATCTACGTCATGATCAATTTCATGGAGTTTTAATGATAACTGTCTTAACAATGTGTTACTCTCAAGACTTGGTCCCCAATCTAGCATTATAAATCGCTTCATTAACGGCATATGTGTTGTGTGGTCAATGTCATCCTACTCATAACGTAGGATCAATCACAAGATGATAATTGATGTATAGAAACCATTACAACTTGCAGTGAGTTACAAGTTGGGTTATGATGCATATATAGGCTTTGTAAAATCCACACAATCTGGTTTCTATATAGAGGTCACTTAGCATTTTACGTTTGAATTTAAACTTTGTTTTTGTAGAGATCACAGCTGCTAACAAGGCCAGTGTGTGCACCTTTGCAGTTTGTGGGGACTCACCCATTGAACAGACAGTAAGTAACTGACACACTGCCTTTATGCTATTTGGCTCATGATGGAAGAGCTTTGTAGTCACACTATGCACATAGTCTTTTAGGCTGTGAGTGTGTCTTTGAGGGGATACTGGAAACCAACTTATGAGGCAAAATGTGCTCTTTTTGCCAACAAGGAACTAGTGGTAGTTCCTTTGATGATTCTTCAAGCAACTCTTCAGTTTGGTTTAAGAGGACATCAACTTGAATTTAATTGTGCTTGGAATCTTTCAAGTTATCATTTAATGCTGACTTTTGAATTCAGTGATCGTAGATGTTTATGTGAATTTCTTAGGGCTTCAATCTTTATTCTTAAATATTGCTGGGATTTATAGTGACAGACAAGGTGTTCTGCTGACTATTGAACAAAGAAACTGACGTAATAGTGTGAATGTTGGTGGTCTTATACATTTGTGTACCTGTTGTAGGGGTATGTACTGACTGGTGTGGTCTATTGCAGACTAGTATCGGAATTGTCTTACATGTATGAGTGTGAATATTAACTTATCTGTTCTGAACCTGTTGTAGGGGTTTGCTGTGTCTGGTGTCAAGTCTTCAGAGCCATTCATTGTGTGTGCTGCCTGTGCTCGATCTATAAGAGCTAACTACCGTCTCACCAAGCTAGAAGAAGCCAAAGAGTTTACCTGTGGGGTAGGCCTAGCCCCTCAACGTGGCATCAAGATGAATGGATGCTTCCAGTGTCTTAGTAGGAAGGTCAGTCACCCTGTCAATCTGAATCTCAAATCGCAAACATCTCCTCTGCTACAATTTGCCTAATTTTTCAATTCATCTGTCGGACACTGAAAGCGACAACAATTCATGTTAAGAAAATTCTTTATTGAAGATGATATGAGAATGACTAAATATAGCACTGCAGGAAATTCACAGGACATTTTAAGATTTCTGTGCAAATGATGTGACTGCTTAGAATGGAACATTTCTGAATATTGAGGACTTCTTCTCAAGGTTTTTATTTAAGTGATGTCGCTTCTGTGAATCTAGAATCTGTTTTTTCTCGCTTCATCAGGTTGACCTGTCGACATTTGAGGCCTCCAACACTATGAACCAATACATGAAGGAATTGAAACGCCTTCGTCAAATGACCAGTGCTAGGGTCATTGCTAAAGAGATCTCTGCCTACCAGCCTGTACAGATGGTGAAGATTCTTGCTCATCGGAATGGAGATGGTAGAACCAAGGAAGGCGTGGTCATGATTGGATCGACAGTCAGAGGGGTATGTGGATGGTTGGAGAAAACATTGATAGCCTCTTCCATATTATTGCTCATTGATGTTGACATATGGTACATCCATTGTGTCCGAGGGGTATGTGGATGGTAGGATAAAACAGTCATAACCTATGACATTTAACATAACCATCATCCACAAGGATTGATAGATTGATTTATCTTCAACAGCTGTTGGACCAGTGCACCTACAATCTTCAACTGTCCACTGCAGCCAGACGAATGTACACACAAGATGGCACTCTGATCCTGACTGTCAGTGACTTGATCCAATGGAATCTGGCCTGCTATGGCCTGTCTGCCATGGACATCAAAGATGAAGAAGGTATGTCCTTGTTAAAGCCCTGTTACGTCATAAAGCAATCATGGCATCGTGTATAGCTTCATCCAGTCTACAACTTGGAACTCAATTTATCAAGTGGAAAGTCTAGATCAATCTATTCATACAATTGACAAATGACAAACATCAACTTATCACATTCTTGTTTAGTATCTCTGGGTACCATACCTTTCTGCATAGACTAACATTCATTACTTTCTGTAGAGAATGGGGTCATGTATGAGACTGATTCTATCTTATGGAAGGATTGTAGTCATTGTTCTCCTTTCAAGCATTTGAACTTAGACTTGATTTGTTCATCTACACCTGTCATGTTTGTCTGTGGTATTTGTTCATCTATCCCTATCATGTTTGTCTGTGGTATTTGTTCATCTACACCTGTCATGTTTGTCTGTGGTATTTGTTCATCTACACCTGTCATGTTTGTCTGTGGTATTTGTTCATCTACACCTGTCATGTTTGTCTGTGGTATTTGTTCATCTACACCCGTCATGTTTGTCTGCTATACAGAGATTGAGGCTAAGGCAAGTGACAGGCAGAGAGAGCATTCTTCAGAGTTGTCCGTTGCCTCTGTCATGCGGATTCCTGTTGAGGTGTGGGTGTCATCAGGGGAGCAGTTTGTGCGGCCAGAACGTAAGTCTTACCCCAAAGAAATTAAGTTGTAATTAGTTTCACCTTTTATCTACAACCATTGTAACTTTGACATGCATGACTGATAACAACTAAGTCTATTGAAAGAAGAATTTGCAAAGAGAGAAGGTGGTTTTGGGATGGAATGCCAAACATACAAATATTACCAAATATCAGAAGAAGCCAAGTGTTTGTCATTAGCAAGGTAAATAAAACAGTAAAGAAAGTAAAACAACTCAAGATGAGCATTTAAATTGATATAGCAGTAGATAGATTTGACACCAGCTTAATGCACCTGCAACCAAGGAACAATCTCATTTTGTTTTCTTAGATGTGGATTACAAACGGAAACTTGTTCTACAGCAAAGAGAAGAGCGTGCAGGTGTCGTCTTAGAACTTGAGAAGGAGAAGCATGTCTTGAGACAAATGCAAGGTAAGATGACACTCAATGTCTCAGACCTAGGAAATCTTGTCATCTCCTAAGAGCAGTGATATAGACAGGTAGGTATTCCACTCATGACATGTTGAGTTGGTACAGGAGAAACCTGGGAGCATGTCTTGCTTTTACCATGCTTCTTAAGGAGTGATATATTTGTTGTTGATTCTCTGATTCTTTCTTTTTTTCTTTCAGGACGAAGGACTAATGGCATGGAGGGGCCACAGTACATCAGCACTCTCAGCCCAGAGGCCCCAGTCATGGTTGATGGTGGATGGACACAACCTACAAGCAGTGAGGTCAAAAGGTCACTGGTGGTTCACCAATTAGAGAGCCACCTGCAGGAGGTCAAAGGTCAACAAAGGCAGCAATCTCAGCACAGCACTAAGCCAGCAGTGGACAGCAGCAAGAAGCTGTACAGTCAACCAAACATGGTAAGCATCTAGTACGTAGTACTACCCCTGGTATACTGTATAGTCAACCAAAGTACATTGTAGGAGCAACTCAGTAGGCTTGGGAAAGATTCAAACCTGTAAGCACCTTACTAGGTTCAAATCCAACCCAAAGTGCATTTTGATTTGTGAAGGAAGTAAGTTAGTTGGGATACAGTGGTCAAAGCCTGTGAGAAAGGTCCATACTTTGAAATAAACTACAACCTCATGATGACTTAGCTTAGTGGTTGTGTTGAAAGAAGATAGCAGGTACAATTGGGATGTCATTTATTCAGCAGAAGCTAACTAACCTCATGATGACTTAGCTTAGTGGTTAAGTGTTGAAAGAAGATAGCAGGTACAATTGGGATGTCATTTATTCAGCAGAAGCTAACTAATGCTCTGTGTAATGATCACCTTACAGAAGCGTGTCAGGGTGTACCGTAATGGCAACGCCCTAGACAAGAACACCTTTGCCTGGGGGTCTACGCTGGAGGAGATTCTTCAAGATGGCTCCATGAGGTTGAATATGTCTAAAGTAGCCGTAGCCCTCTACTCTACAGACGGACAGAAACTCAAGACATTTGGTGAGATCACAAGGGACCAAATAGTCTGCTTGTCTAACGGAGCATCCTTCAAAAGTTCCAAAGGTATGCAAGGCTGACTCTGTAGTTGTTAGCCTTTACTTACATTTTATCAAAGTTGTGGAATTTGTCAAATTAAAAGTCTGTCTATGCAGACTCTAAGTGCCACAAGATGCAAGGTTCGTTGGCTATTGTTGCTGATTTTTTTAAAATTATTCTCTGCCAGGTCTTGGCGGTAGACAAGTCTAGTATCATCCTGCTTGGTTTTTCAGTTGCTTGGGATCTTGATCACTTACCAATCAGAAAGTGTTTCTCATTGGAAAAGAATTAGAATTATATTGCACAACATTGTCAGCATATCCAAACTGCTTTTGATGTGGGTCGAACCAAATTCACCGTGAAAGCAGCTAGCTCCATATCTTACATTTTGTTCTCATTGACTTAAAATGGTGATGTGCTTTGTTTATTCTTTTGTAGGAAGTCGTAATCAGGTTGAAGTCAAAGCAAACTGGTCAAGAGCTAGAAAGAAGAATGGACCTCAAGCCACAGACATCATGGTGACATCCCATAAACATCCAGCTGTGAAGGTGAGTTCCTTCAACACCTGTCTTCCACCTTAGGTTCTGTGACTTCCCTCAGCACCTGTCTACCACCTTAGGTTCTGTGAGTTCCTTCAGCACCTGTCTACCACCTTAGGTTCTGTGACTTCCTTCAACACCTGTCTACCACCCAAGGGATTGTTTCCAAACTGAGGCTCATGGAATGAGTTATGATTCTTGAGTTTGATGTATGCAACTAAATCCTAGTATTCACTCAACATTTTTTTGTGCTGCAATTTTAGATGAATCTTGTCTATTTGTTGGATCAGTTAGTATGGACTGGTGGATTCTGCTTTCTTGCTTTTTTACTCAGAAAAGAACTTCTTGATAGAACATTTTCTAGAACAAAATGTTGCTTACTGACTTTAAGACCAAAATGCCAAACTAAAAAATGTATACAGCACCAGACTATTTTATACTTGCAGGACTTTTTTCAGCCTTTGTTTGAGAAATATGTTGTTAGCATCCACTCCTCAGACCCTTCCAATATTAATTGTTGTGCTGCAGACATTGATTGCTGTCAGGATGCTGACTGAATGAGGCAGGCTAGTACATGACTTGACGAACACCAGATATTCAAACCTTTTATGTTTTGGCAGGTGGATCCATTTGGACCTCCATCACTTGCCCTGACTGCATCCCCTGAGAATGACCTACGACATTGAAGTCAGAAAGATACACAGCGCCCTCACTTGATGGAATGAAACCATGCATCACATTTCCTGTATATTGAAAAGTGCTTTTGAAGTTTAATTTATAGTGGAATGCATGTACTAGGCTGGGTTGCTAAAGCGCCCTCTTGTGATGAATTATAAACCAAATGTGCACACACTGTTCAGGTATCATGCAGAAGGCATTCAGTTGCTTTGTTTAGATGAATGCTGGTATTGCTGTATAAACTTTGGACAGCTCATTAGTAACTGAAGAGTGACTAAGGCATTGTATCTAAATGACATCTGTAACTCAGTGAAGGTCACAGAACAAGATGTAACAATTACAAAGAGAAAAAACTGATAGCCTTCAAAGTTTATTTCATTTCAAACAAATACAGGCAAACTGAGTGATATCTGATAAACAATGTTGAAAAAAATGCCAAAGAAAACTTTGACTGCACTGGGACTGAAACCATTTATTTCATCAGTTCTCTGTTCTTACATGAAGTCTATATTTCATGGTTTCCTCCACGATTTGAATTTCTCAACCATGAAAACTGAAGCAATTGTGTGTCCACTTTGCATGCATGAAAATAAAGCAACAATGAGGTTGAGCATTAGGAACTATTTCTAAAATTATCAACAAATTCACAAGCATTTAACTTCAGCTGCTAAAAAATTGGTGTTTTTTCTGCTATAGATAAAATTTCATACACCTAAATATACACTTCAAAAATAGTCAGTTTCTGTTAATTTTTTGTTTTATCATAATGTTCATTGGCTATCATAGTCCTAACACCTAGATACCAATGTACTGTTGGAATGTGATGGATTCAAATATTAACATTTAGGAGGGCCTGGCGTTTCGATCCTAGAATGACCTTTCTCAAAGGCAGAATGACAAGGATAACAATTATCATTCTGCCTTTGAGGAAGGTCCTGCTAGGACCGAAGTGTCAGGCCCCTCGCTTTTTGGTCATTTTAGTCAGAAGGCAGTTTGCAACATTTGTGCATAAAGTACTGGATTCAAATATTGTTAAACAACATTTCTTGGGGGGTAAGATTTATACAAAGGCTACTGCTAGCTAAAGAATATGGGTTTTATTGTTGCAATAATTATTTGTTTATAATGTACAGATTTGTCTTGCTATATCCCAATACTTCAAGTCCGGAAATCTTTGTCTATTCAACAGTTAAGTATTCTGAATGTTACAGACTCAAAAATAAAGAGTTGTTCAAACTGAAAGAAATTATTATTCACGAAAGAAGATAGAAGATTATGTGTGCAAGGTTATTTTAAACTAAAAACGTTCGCTTTTTAAATATTTTGCTTTCTGGTTCTGAACAGATACTGTAAACACAACATTTAGAGTACCCAACTGTTTTTAGTTTTAAAGCTTCATTTGTTGCATACGATTTAGTTTTCTATCCTAGGAATGGAATCTGCTCCAGGCAAAATGGTATACATAATAAATTGTGTAAGTGAGCAGCGACTTTTAATGAAATGATGTTGGGATTATATGGTTTTTGTCAGTTAGTTTTAAAAAACTTTATTTTCGTCTTTATAATTTTCGGAAACTTATTTTTTTCCCAAAAATTGCCACTCAGATTGTCAGAACAAACTGCTGAACTTTACAAGTTTCAATTTGCAACAAAACGGCTGCTGGCCAAACCACTGCTGTCCAAACCACTTCTGTCCAAACCACTGCTGTCCAAACCACTGCTGTCCAAGGCGGTGGAGTCCTTGGTGGTGGGGTCCTGGGTGGTGGGGTCCTGGGTGGTGGGGTGCTGGGTGGTGGGGTCCTTGGTGGTGGGGTCCTGGGTGGTGGGGTGCTGGGTGGTGGGGTGCTGGGTGGTGGGGTGCTGGGTGGTGGGGTCCTGGGTGGTGGGGTCCTGAGTGGTGGGGTCCTGGGTGGTGGGGTGCTGGGTGGTGGGGTGCTGGGTGGTGGGGTCCTGGGTGGTGGGGTTCTGGGTGGTGGGGTCCTGGGTGGTGGGGTCCTGGGTGGTGGGGTCCTGGGTGGTGGGGTCCTGGGTGGTGGGGTCCTGGGTGGTGGGGTCCTGAGTGGTGGGGTCCTTGGTGGTGGGGTCCTGGGTGGTGGGGTCCTGGGTGGTGGGGTCCTTGGTGGTGGGGTCCTGGGTGGTGGGGTCCTGGGTGGTGGGGTCCTGAGTGGTGGGGTCCTTGGTGGTGGGGTCCTGGGTGGTGGGGTCCTGGGTGGTGGGGTCCTGGGTGGTGGGGTCCTGGGTGGTGGGGTCCTGGGTGGTGGGGTGCTGGGTGGTGTGGTCCTGAGTGGTGTGGTCCTGGGTGGTGGGATCCTGGGTGGTGGGGTTCTGAGTGGTGGGGTCCTGGGTGGTGTGGTCCTGAGTGGTGTGGTCCTGGGTGGTGGGGTCCTGGGTGGTGGGGTTCTGAGTGGTGGGGTCCTGGGTGATGGGGTTCTGAGTGGTGGGGTCCTGGGTGGTGGGGTCCTGGGTGGTGGGGTTCTGAGTGGTGGGGTTCTGAGTGGTGGGGTCCTGGGTGGTGGGGTGCTGGGTGGTGTGGTCCTGGGTGGTGGGGTCCTGGGTGGTGGGGTCCTGGGTGGTGGGGTCCTGAGTGGTGTGGTCCTGGGTGGTGGGGTTCTGAGTGGTGGGGTCCTGGGTGGTGGGGTCCTTGGTGGTGGGGTGCTGGGTGGCGGGGTCCTGGGTGGTGGGGTCCTGGGTGGTGATGGGGTCCTGGGTGGTGGGGTGCTGGGTGGTGGGGTCCTGGTGGTGGTGGGGAGAATGATGACAAGCAGTGTTGTGTGCAATATTCCATGAAAGATTACATGGAAGATTTATTTTACGTGTTACCCTCATTTCAAAATATCATTTCCCTCCGTAATTCAGACTACGTGGATTGATGATAACCGTCTTTTTCGTAGATTATTATGAATAGCGGTACAATACCTCAACATATAATGATTGGATAGAAATGGACACTTCAATTGTACTTGAAATTAAGGCACCGAAGATGTAAGCTTATGCTTTGTGCGACTAAAATATTGGCCAATTTAAAAAGTGCACCCATGGTGCCCAAAATATTAAGATAGTTGTTGAAGATAATTACAAGATCGAGAAGGCCTTTGATTTTCGGTAAATCCACTTACTCTGAGTTGATAATATTTATAGCGTGCGTCTTGCTCCATTCTGGACTGATCCTGGTGGCCCGTCTCCCCGCTCAGCTCGCAGACCTGAGACTCCTGGGCGTAATTGAAGGAGGTACACTGCGACTGTCTGGCGCAAAGAGCCGAGCATCTAGCAGCGGACCTGACGCCAGATTTCTGGGCTATGGCACTCCCCGTCAGTCGCGTTCCGTGTCGCGCCGTGAATTCATTTTGTTGCAGTTTTACCTGGCAAACCGCCAGTATAAAACATGACAGAATGCAAAGAATCAGGAATTTCTTCGGTCGCATTTTTTATTTGTTGATGGAGGATTCAAAAATAAAATGAGAGTTAGGCTTTTGTCCGAAAAATCCAGCTATCTCCGATAAAACAATTGTCAACAATATTTACAAAGCCATGTGATCTGTACGATGTGGATGGCGGGAATGGTAGTTTGGCGGTGATGTGTGAAGCAATCTCGGCAATGGTTGGCCGATCATTGAGGAAGATTGGCCCTGTCCTCTAGCGATCCATTAGCATGTCCAATGCCATCTCAACCATCCTTAGGGAAAACAGTCGGCCTCATTTTCATTTAACCACTGATGATGATGTAATTTTTTTTAATTCCCCACAAGCAATTCCGTTGTGTTCACATACAGATCACCCAGTGAAGTTGCAATCTTAATTTGAAAGTTTGTTTGGTTGGTTTACACTGTCTGAAGGTGTGCTATTATACTGGAGGCGCGTTGGTGTGAGCTTTCAAGTTCTCTCTACCAGGTCACGTGTCCTCTAAAGGGGAACCCGTCTATGCCTAGATCAATCACGAGGCCCACGCAATCATTGTGTCCATGACAGCCAGCATTATAGCCAGTGGCTTTTGTCAACACTACTATTGATCATTTGGGGCTACCTTCTCCTTCATTTTCACTATTTAAGAACGGCCTTAATTACGCCACCGCTCAATATGCACTGAAAAACGAAGAAGCCAGAATTGCGGGGGTAGCTAAGTATATACTCCAAACGTTGCGGGTGCTTGCTAATCGTGCGACCTGCGTAGAGATACTTGGTAGTAAAGGACCAAGTGTGATTCCTGTGGATGGCAGAGGGCAGGGTTTACTTGACATGAGCAACCTTCTTGTTGGAATAAGATGACGTTTGCCTCTGGCCTACGTAGTACAAAGTTGACGATTTTGGAGCAAATATACGAAACTGCAGCCTGTAATGTTCAAACACAGAATCATACCAAAAAATTACACCTTGCTGAATTGAGTTTGCAATAGTCGGCGTAAAAAAATATTTAATTCAATTACAATATAAATGTACACAAAATATATACAATTCCCATCGGATATTATACATGTATATGCCTACAACGGCATGAATATTGATTACATTTGTCGAGCGATAGTCTCTACTGGGTTTAAAACACCAAAGTCTTAACATTTCTTAGATTTGTGCTGAGTTCCTTCCATAGAAAGGAATCTTAAAACTGCTCTTTTGCGCTCTTCTAACTGCGGCCATCTCAAGGCACAGTGCGTGTACCTTTCTCGTCGTTAGTCTAATATAACGCGCTAAGACTTTAGTTTAGTATTCACCTTCTACACTGATAGCTTCATACTTCATAATAAGAACAATAATTCAAATCATGGCATCATTTATTATATTGCGCAGATACCATTATGCTGAAGCATTTCATGATGGAATCATTATATCACCCCTGGTCATTCGGCTCATCATATAGACGCTCAACTCACTGAAGAGCATAACACCACGACTGCCATGTAGCGCACATACAGTGGCTACTCAAGCACCTACAGTCATCTCAACCCTCACAGGGGGAACGCAAATTTACCTAGACAAGAAGTCGGCATTTCCTGTGAAGCATCTCGCCTAAGAATACAACCAACAACAAGCTCCCAAACATTTGAACACATGCAGGGTCTGTAATCTAAGTACATAACAGGAGAACATGCACTCAGCTACGGCGCTTTGTGTTTTTCTTCGATTTGAATTCTGACTGTTTCATGTGTAAGATAATTAGGGAAGAACTATTTGTAGTTCTGTTCAAGACTTTCAAAATAACTATGTAATTCAGCATCGAATATAAATATATAGTTTCAGTAAACGAGTTTTACAAAATTCATAATATATTCAATATTGTAAATTCATCATCATACATCAACCAATTCATTTGAGATGTTATTGGAGGAGTACGAAGTCCAATGACTGATAATTCGTTTCTGACTATTTTTTAATCGAACCAAAATGATCATTAAAATCACCATGAATACAATGAGCAAGAGAACAGCGCCGATCAGAAACACGATGATTGTAGGAGTGTTTTGCTGTATGCCTAGCCATTGATTCGCCGGTGCTTCGAAGGTACTGCCAACTTCCTCAGAATTGCCACCTGCATGAATAAGATGATCGGTGTATTAGTTACTAAGGAGTATTGTGTAACAAGAGGGCGTTTACAGCACTTGGTAGTTATGTTAGATTTCATTGTGTGAAAGACTATGCGTTCTCATCCTCCGCCATCTTGTCACTCCATGTTCATCACAAACATTACACACAGACGCATGCGCACAGTAAAACAGCCAATGGGATATCAGGGTTCTTAGCATGTATACTGGTCACCATGGTAACCTACCTGAAGACTGGGTAAGCTGCAGTGCTTGCCTCAGCTGGAGTTCTGTCTTCAGAGATGCCCGGAAGTCTTCAATCCTTGGAGATGGAGTGGATTTCGGTTTGCAGGATTTGCTGCCAAAGTCGAAGACCCACTCTGGGTTGGCACAGCGTGAATGACTGCACACTGTGTCAGTTCGTTGAGTGCACGATCTGTCGACTCGTATCCCATCCCCGCACCGTGTGCACTGCACGCAGGCGTAATGCCTATGAATAGATTGAAAAGTGGGACAAAGTCATTCGAAGGACTTTGTACTGAGCGGAAAGATGGCAATGCAAACGTGATTATACGCAATAAGGTAAAATGATGACTAGCAACTACTCCCGTTCTCTAAGGGATTCAAGGGCATGGAAAAGGGAAACAGGGCAGGTTGGTTCCTTTTAGCAGGAAAATCATTCATAGTCTACGTCATCATTGATTGGGAACAGGTCGACATTCCAATCTATTCAAATCAGGTTCTATTGTGCTCTGCCATTGTTGACGGGTCAGCTATTGTGAGTTAGGTCACGTGACGGAAGTCAGTCATGAAAGGAGTTTGTTTACTATAGCATGGAGCAAGGTATACCATAGCTTTAGCGTTAGTCGGATATGAGCAGACAGAGTTCCACGAAACTCAGCGACGATATTACATCATCTTTTGCTCAATGCTCAATTCTCTGCCATCGATGGAGAGGTTTTTGATCCTGTCATGTTTTAGTTCATAATGATCTGGACAACGCTTGGAACATTTTGTTTGCACGTACACAATTGCAATTTCCGAGGAGTAGACAAGTTGATACTGTTTATGTTTAGCAGATGGGAAGCGTGTCCAATATGGCAACAGTTGTCATTTTGTACCGAGTTGTGGAGAGTCCGTAGAAACTGTGTTGAAACGTGGTCTCATAATTATTGGTCTTGGTAATAACTGACAGACTTCTACGAAATGTACGTGCTGAATTTTCTAAAATGCCTTTTTCCTTTCCTGTCATCCGTTAAATCACAACACCAGGAATAAATGAGGATATCACATCAACTTTACTTATTGTCACGGGAAATTACAATTTTGGCAAAAAATAAATAAATATTGTGACTGAATAGTTGATGATTCAGTTGATCCCCCAAGAATTGAATGAGAAATTACAAACACTGTCTTTGTTTTTATTAAGTTGACTTTTCAATAATTATAATACTCACTGCTGCCTGGATTTAGGTCCATGATTTCTGGTGTGAAGTTTGGCTCCACTGTTGGTATATAGATCCACATCCTCCTCTGAAATGATGAGGGCGTACTCTCCACAAACACACTCTCTGAATTTGCTCAGTGGTTGTCCTTCACGACACGTCCACTCTGCTAAAGTCAAAGCAGCGTCTGTAGATGTCACACAAAGTGACAGCAGCATCATCAGTAACATCAGTTTGAGTCTCAAGCAGACAGGACGGTGGGCAACACGATTGGAACTAGAACTGTTTGGTGATCCACACTTTTTGGGAAACATATTCTTGCCTATCCCCTCTTTGTCTTGAAGATTACGGCACAAAAGTTGAGTTTTCCCATTCGCAACTTGAATCCAGCATTCCTTCCCAGTCCACGGAATTCTTGAAATAAATACTTAGTGTCTCGTCTTGTACAACTTCCTTTCTGACATGCAGATACCACTAGCCCGACTAACAGTGAAACAACTGGTGAATACTCCTTACTGACTGAGATCAACAAGGCGGAAGTCTAAAAGATGCACAGGGCTTGACGGTTCGATCCTAGCAGAGCCTTTCTCACTGATAGAATGAAAGAAGTTCGTGGAAAACTACCACGAACAGTCTTCAGCCATAGAATGAAGTCATGTGTTTGATGGAAAAATACAGCAGCAGCAGCACTGCACTATGCATGCATGGATCTGTAATGGCTCTAAAGTAATCTGACATGGTTGAGTGCGCCGCGGCCAGTGACGTCAATGGACTTTGCGGCAATCAGGAGGGGGTGATGTAAGGGTTTATTAATAGCCAGAGTCCTGCGCACGTACACCATAAGAGCGCAATGCTGTTGGACTGGGTGGAATGGCAGCCTACGTCACTGTGGGCGTGTGGGGTAGGGTGTGAAATAAGAATCAGTTGTTCCGTATTCTCTGTCTAATCAGGCTGGTACTTCCTTACCCCAATCCAACCTTGGATGGAGAATCAACCAGCCTACATTAAACAAACACAATAGTCATCGAATTCATGCTCGTCACTCACGTCCGCTGGTTGACATGGATAGCAAACCAATGTTTTTTCGGTTTCCCGAATTGAAAAACAGATAAACTTTCCAGAAACGAGGCGGGCCAACCCATCGCCCATTTCAACAGAAAATGAATCATTCACTTTGCTCTATGAGCCATTGTTAACATTTTCTGTGACCATGGCAACTATTGCGTCAATGACGTGTACAATACGTACGTATGTGTAGCCCACGTATGACCCTATAGAGGTGCAACCCGGATCCCCCACTCGAGCATACCGTATAGAAATAATCCATTGGATGGTTGCCAGAATTGGACCCCCTCACTTATCTTATTGTGTTTGAACAGATGAATCACGATCATACATTGCCACTCTTTGTAGTTTAGTATTATTGACAGACACAACTTCCGATACGGTGAATGTAAACATTGAATCACATCTAATAATAATTATTCAACAGTGATTTTGAACATTTGGCACATGAACGAAAGACTCCTTATTCCTCCACTTTGATAAAATAATGTTAGCGACCAAATGGCTAGAGAGCTGACAGATTGAGCTGATGTGGAGGCAGCGTTGAGCACGGGTTTGAGGCAATGGCTAGAGAGCTGATAGACTGAGGGTTTGAGGCAATGGCTAGAGAACTGATAGATTGAGGGTTTGAGGCAATGGCTAGAGAGCTGATAGACTAAGGGTTTGAGGCAATGGCTAGAGAGCTGATAGATTGAGGGTTTGAGGCAATGGCTAGAGAGCTGATAGACTAAGGGTTTGAGGCAATGGCTAGAGAGCTGACAGATTGAGGGTTTGAGGCAATGGCTAGAGAGCTGATAGATTGAGGGTTTGAGGCAATGGCTAGAGAGCTGATAGACTAAGGGTTTGAGGCAATGGCTAGAGAGCTGATAGACTGAGGGTTTGAGGCAATGGCTAGAGAGCTGATAGATTGAGGGTTTGAGGCAATGGCTAGAGAGCTGATAGACTGAGGGTTTGAGGCAATGGCTAGAGAGCTGATAGAGTGAGGGTTTGAGGCAATGGCTAGAGAGCTGATAGATTGAGGGTTTGAGGCAATGGCTAGAGAGCTGATAGACTGAGGGTTTGAGGCAATGGCTAGAGAGCTGATAGATTGAGGGTTTGAGGCAATGGCTAGAGAGCTGATAGATTGAGGGTTTGAGGCAATGGCTAGAGAGCTGATAGATTGAGGGTTTGAGGCAATGGCTAGAGAGCTGATAGACTAAGGGTTTGAGGCAATGGCTAGAGAGCTGATAGATTGAGGGTTTGAGGCAATGGCTAGAGAGCTGATAGACTAAGGGTTTGAGGCAATGGCTAGAGAGCTGATAGATTGAGGGTTTGAGGCAATGGCTAGAGAGCTGATAGACTAAGGGTTTGAGGCAATGGCTAGAGAGCTGATAGATTGAGGGTTTGAGGCAATGGCTAGAGAGCTGATAGACTAAGGGTTTGAGGCAATGGCTAGAGAGCTGATAGATTGAGGGTTTGAGGCAATGGCTAGAGAGCTGATAGACTAAGGGTTTGAGGCAATGGCTAGAGAGCTGATAGATTGAGGGTTTGAGGCAATGGCTAGAGAGCTGATAGACTAAGGGTTTGAGGCAATGGCTAGAGAGCTGATAGATTGAGGGTTTGAGGCAATGGCTAGAGAGCTGATAGATTGAGGGTTTGAGGTAATGGCTAGAGAGCTGATAGATTGAGGGTTTGAGGCAATGGCTAGAGAGCTGATAGACTGAGGGTTTGAGGCAATGGCTAGAGAGCTGATAGATTGAGGGTTTGAGGCAATGGCTAGAGAGCTGATAGATTGAGCTGATGTGGAGGCAGCGTTGAGCACGGGTTTAAGGCAATGGCTAGAGAGCTGATAGATTGAGCTGATGTGGAGGCAGCGTTGAGCACGGGTTTAAGGCAATGGCTAGAGAGCTGATAGATTGAGGGTTTGAGGCAATGGCTAGAGAGCTGATAGATTGAGGGTTTGAGGCAATGGCTAGAGAGCTGATAGACTGAGGGTTTGAGGCAATGGCTAGAGAGCTGATAGACTGAGGGTTTGAGGTAATGGCCAGAGAGCTGATAGACTGAGGGTTTGAGGCAATGGCTAGAGAGCTGATAGACTGAGGGTTTGAGGCAATGGCTAGAGAGCTGATAGACTGAGGGTTTGAGGCAATGGCTAGAGAGCTGATAGATTGAGGGTTTGAGGCAATGGCTAGAGAGGTGATAGATTGAGGGTTTGAGGCAATGGCTAGAGAGCTGATAGATTGAAGGTTTGATGCAATGGCTAGAGAGCTGATAGATTGAGGGTTTGAGGCAATGGCTAGAGAGCTGATAGATTGAGGGTTTGAGGCAATGGCTAGAGAGCTGATAGATTGAGGGTTTGAGGCAATGGCTAGAGAGCTGATAGACTGAGGGTTTGAGGCAATGGCTAGAGAGCTGATAGACTGAGGGTTTGAGGCAATGGCTAGAGAGCTGATAGACTGAGGGTTTGAGGCAATGGCTAGAGAGCTGATAGATTGAGGGTTTGAGGCAATGGCTAGAGAGCTGATAGATTGAGGGTTTGAGGCAATGGCTAGAGAGCTGATAGAATGGGGGTTTGAGGCAATGGCTAGAGAGCTGATAGATTGAGGGTTTGAGGCAATGGCTAGAGAGCTGATAGACTGAGGGTTTGAGGCAATGGCTAGAGAACTGATAGACTGAGGGTTTGAGGCAATGGCTAGAGAGCTGATAGACTGAGGGTTTGAGGCAATGGCTAGAGAGCTGATAGACTGAGGGTTTGAGGCAATGGCTAGAGAGCTGATAGACTGAGGGTTTGAGGCAATGGCTAGAGAGCTGATAGACTGAGGGTTTGAGGTAATGGCTAGAGAGCTGATAGACTGAGGGTTTGAGGCAAGGCTCAGTTGCCTCAGTGCAAGTCCTTCCTGTTGTCCGAAGTGCGCCCTCTTGTGCCAGAGGTGGGTTATGCCAACTTCCCACCTCTTTGTGCTGGCCATAATAATGGTCTTTGGTCTAAATTTTGCAGGTAATTTTTATCCTGTTTTCCCTGTTTACTTTAATTAAATAAGTTAGCACACATGAACTGCACAGTGCATAGAATGTCATTAATATGTCTTTATACTGGGATAATGGCGCCGTGCATAGAGAGTGGAGGGCATGCTCTCCATGCCCTTTTTTCCAAAGCCCGGCTTAGGCTCAGGCTCCGGCTTTGTCTCCAATTCTTCCATCCATTTCAAATACAAGGCATGGAAACAGGAAAGCCTTTGGCTTCGTTTTTGAAAAGGAATCCAAAGCTTCAATCTCATGAAAGAACTCCAACCTGTGCTTTCAGCTTTTGGATAACAGAGACGAAGCCGGAGCCGAAGCCTAAGCCGGGTTTTGGAAAAGGGCCCCTTAGACAAGTTCGGCTGGGATTAAAACTTTAAGGTTGCATACAAGTGCTACCATTTGTTCCTTTCTGGTCTTTCTAGTCGGTGATTATAAGCAGATTGCAACATTTTTGTAGTCAGTACTTCATCGTGTTAACTTTATGTGACTAAAAAGAACTGTATGGTTCCATCGGAAACAAAAATATAGCATTAATTATTCATTCGTTCGTTCATTGGTTTCTTCGTTCGTTCAATCAATCAGTCAATCAGTCAGACAGCAGTCAAGCAGACAGTCAGTCGGTCAATTTTTGGTTGATAAGTGAGTTTTTATAATAGAAGATTTAAAGATAGGGCCACAGTGCTATGAGGGCTTGTATACACTGAGTATGCGTCAGAACGAAGCATCACGTGTCTTAGCGCCTGTATGAAAGCCACGCACACGGCCATCCACAGGTAGACATGCAAGCGCAACACGTGGTCACGAGTGTATCACGTGCCTCCTCGCGGACTCATTTGCATAGAGCTTGGCTTACTTCCAGCAAATCACTGCACTGAAGTGCGCCAGGCGAGCTCTGCATTCCTGCACGTACCCCCCTGTCCGGGGGGTCACGACCACGCGACTAGTCATTGCCTTATTTGGTAATGCCCCATGCATGGCTCATTTGCATAGAGAGCGCACTACGAGCCAATCACCGCACAGAGTTCAGCGCGCCAGGTGTGCGTGGCAGTCAGGGACAAAAGACCTGCCTCATTTGCATAGAGAGCGGGCGACTATTATCCAATCACAGCTCAGCATTGACATCAGGAGACATTCCAGAGACTTGCAAGTCGAGACGTGTACGACCACATCTACCCACTGCACGAATGCACATAGTCAGCATCCAAGGGGGAGTTCGGCGGACATTACCGAGAACTGTTTCAGCTCTTTTTGTTTGGCTTGGAGTTCAGAAAACGTGTGAATTTCATCAACCAGTGTAACCAAAATGCCAGAGGAATACCGTGGAATACCCGTGACCATCCAAACGCAGGGCAGCAGGCAGCAGACTGTGAAGAAACCACCGCTCACCACGGGGCATGGACAGCGGTGCCGGGCCAGGCCTGCACGCGACGGCGCAGCGGTAGCAGACGACGGCCTGGCCGTTAAAACGCAACGGAGCAGGCAGCAGACTGTGCAAAAACCACCGCTCACCACGGGGCAACGACAGCGGCGCCGAGGCCAGGCCTGCACGCGACGGTGCAGCGGTAGCGGACGACGGACTGGCCGTTAAAACGCAACGGAGCAGGCAGCAGACTGTGAAGAAACCACCGCTCACCACGGGGCAACGACAGCGGTGCCGGGCCAGGCCTGCACGCGACGGTGCAGCGGTAGCGGACGACGGCCTGGCCGTTAAAACGCAACGGAGCAGGCAGCAGACTGTCCAGAAACCACCGCTCACCACGGGGCAACGACAGCGGCGCCGAGGCCAGGTCTACACGACGGCGCAGCGGTAGCGGACGACAGCCCGCACTGCACTGTGAACTTCTCGGGAGTCGGTCTTCACGGACTTCGGTGAGTACACTGAGACAAAACTCCCATTACACGCCACAACACTCTGGGGACTTCATGCCGGCACTAGCCTAACCCAGATGAGTGGCCCTTCGTTCACAGATAGTTGCCCTCCAAACTAGTGTAGGAAGGGAGTCCCAACGCTGGCATTCTGCCGAACTGAATCCTAGAGGGTTGGGAGTGGTGGTAAACTCCATTAATTCGAACTTCATTATTTTACATTTTTAGATTAGCTGTCGTTAGTGATTGAGCGTGTACTGGAGTTAGAATTTACAGCAGGCTAGGTTGACGATAGACTATTCCTTTAATTATTATGGTTTGGGCAAAGTCTGTCAGAAATACTAAGTGGAAGGCCGGTTTGCGGTGACACCATGTATCCCTTCTCTTTCAAGAAGTGTGGCTCTGTAAAGAGCCGCTAACTCTGAAGTTACCGGCAGTAATATAGATTTTTCTATCAAAACGTGCAAAGATTGCAAAACCCAGCTCTTGCTTACGGAGCCCCTAAGGGAACAGGCAAAAATTAGTTTTTTTTTTATTTCGTTCCCTCTAATAATTTATTTCATTCCCTCAAAATCATTTCATTCCCTCAAAATCATTTTATTCTATCGAAATATTATTTCGTTCCATCAAAATATTATTTCGTTCCATCAAAATATTATTTTGTTCCATCGAAATATTATTATTTTTCTTCCCTCAAAATATTATTTTGTTCCGTCTAAAAATTATTTTGTTCCATCGAAATTTCATTTCGTTCCATGAAAATATTATTCTGTTCCCTCAAAAACTTATTTTGGTCCCTCTAAATATTATTTTGTTCCTCGAAATATTATTTTGTTCCCTCGAAATATTATTTCATTCCCTCGAAATAATAGATTGTTCCCTCTAAATTTTATTTCATTCCCTCGAAATGTTATTTTGGTCCCTCGAAATGTTATTTTGGTCCCTCAAAGTAATTTTGTTCCCTCAAAATATTTTGTGTTCCTTCTAAATGCAAACATTTTCGTTACCTGGAAATGTCATTTTGAAGGAACGAAATGTCATTTTGAAGGAACGAAATAACATTTCAAAGAAACGAAGTAACATGGTGTCACTGCATGAATGAATAAATATTGAGATGGTTAGATTGTTAGGGGGTTAGATGGTTGGGGGTTAGGGGGTTAGGGTTAGGGTTAGGGGGTTAGATGGTTAGGGGGTTAGATGGTTAGGGGGTTAGATGGTTAGGGGGTTAGATGGTTAGGGGGTTAGATGGTTGGGGTTAGGGTTAGGGGGTTAGATGGTTAGGGGGTTAGATGGTTAGGGGGTTAGATGGTTAGGGGGTTAGATGGTTGGGGTTAGATGGTTGGGGTTAGGGTTAGGGTTAGGGTTAGGGTTAGATGGTTGGGGTTAGGGTTAGGGTTAGATGGTTGGGGTTAGGGTTAGGGTTAGGGTTAGGGTTAGGGTTAGGGTTAGGGTTAGGGTTAGGGTTAGGGTTAGGGTTAGGGTTAGGGTTAGGGTTAGGGTTAGGGTTAGGGTTAGGGTTAGGGTTAGGGTTAGGGTTAGGGTTAGGGTTAGGGTTAGGGTTAGGGTTAGGGTTAGGGTTAGGGTTAGGGTTAGGGTTAGGGTTAGGGTTAGGGTTAGGGTTAGGGTTAGGGTTAGGGTTAGGGTTAGGGTTAGGGTTAGGGTTAGGGTTAGGGTTAGGGTTAGGGTTAGGGTTAGGGTTAGGGTTAGGGTTAGGGTTAGGGTTAGGGTTAGGGTTAGGGTTAGGGTTAGGGTTAGGGTTAGGGTTAGGGTTAGGGTTAGGGTTAGGGTTAGGGTTAGGGTTAGGGTTAGGGTTAGGGTTAGGGTTAGGGTTAGGGTTAGGGTTAGGGTTAGGGTTAGGGTTAGGGTTAGGGTTAGGGTTAGGGTTAGGGTTAGGGTTAGGGTTAGGGTTAGGGTTAGGGTTAGGGTTAGGGTTAGGGTTAGGGTTAGGGTTAGGGTTAGGGTTAGGGTTAGGGTTAGGGTTAGGGTTAGGGTTAGGGTTAGGGTTAGGGTTAGGGTTAGGGTTAGGGTTAGGGTTAGGGTTAGGGTTAGGGTTAGGGTTAGGGTTAGGGTTAGGGTTAGGGTTAGGGTTAGGGTTAGGGTTAGGGTTAGGGTTAGGGTTAGGGTTAGGGTTAGGGTTAGGGTTAGGGTTAGGGTTAGGGTTAGGGTTAGGGTTAGGGTTAGGGTTAGGGTTAGGGTTAGGGTTAGGGTTAGGGTTAGGGTTAGGGTTAGGGTTAGGGTTAGGGTTAGGGTTAGGGTTAGGGTTAGGGTTAGGGTTAGGGTTAGGGTTAGGGTTAGGGTTAGGGTTAGGGTTAGGGTTAGGGTTAGGGTTAGGGTTAGGGTTAGGGTTAGGGTTAGGGTTAGGGTTAGGGTTAGGGTTAGGGTTAGGGTTAGGGTTAGGGTTAGGGTTAGGGTTAGGGTTAGGGTTAGGGTTAGGGTTAGGGTTAGGGTTAGGGTTAGGGTTAGGGTTAGGGTTAGGGTTAGGGTTAGGGTTAGGGTTAGGGTTAGGGTTAGGGTTAGGGTTAGGGTTAGGGTTAGGGTTAGGGTTAGGGTTAGGGTTAGGGTTAGGGTTAGGGTTAGGGTTAGGGTTAGGGTTAGGGTTAGGGTTAGGGTTAGGGTTAGGGTTAGGGTTAGGGTTAGGGTTAGGGTTAGGGTTAGGGTTAGGGTTAGGGTTAGGGTTAGGGTTAGGGTTAGGGTTAGGGTTAGGGTTAGGGTTAGGGTTAGGGTTAGGGTTAGGGTTAGGGTTAGGGTTAGGGTTAGGGTTAGGGTTAGGGTTAGGGTTAGGGTTAGGGTTAGGGTTAGGGTTAGGGTTAGGGTTAGGGTTAGGGTTAGGGTTAGGGTTAGGGTTAGGGTTAGGGTTAGGGTTAGGGTTAGGGTTAGGGTTAGGGTTAGGGTTAGGGTTAGGGTTAGGGTTAGGGTTAGGGTTAGGGTTAGGGTTAGGGTTAGGGTTAGGGTTAGGGTTAGGGTTAGGGTTAGGGTTAGGGTTAGGGTTAGGGTTAGGGTTAGGGTTAGGGTTAGGGTTAGGGTTAGGGTTAGGGTTAGGGTTAGGGTTAGGGTTAGGGTTAGGGTTAGGGTTAGGGTTAGGGTTAGGGTTAGGGTTAGGGTTAGGGTTAGGGTTAGGGTTAGGGTTAGGGTTAGGGTTAGGGTTAGGGTTAGGGTTAGGGTTAGGGTTAGGGTTAGGGTTAGGGTTAGGGTTAGGGTTAGGGTTAGGGTTAGGGTTAGGGTTAGGGTTAGGGTTAGGGTTAGGGTTAGGGTTAGGGTTAGGGTTAGGGTTAGGGTTAGGGTTAGGGTTAGGGTTAGGGTTAGGGTTAGGGTTAGGGTTAGGGTTAGGGTTAGGGTTAGGGTTAGGGTTAGGGTTAGGGTTAGGGTTAGGGTTAGGGTTAGGGTTAGGGTTAGGGTTAGGGTTAGGGTTAGGGTTAGGGTTAGGGTTAGGGTTAGGGTTAGGGTTAGGGTTAGGGTTAGGGTTAGGGTTAGGGTTAGGGTTAGGGTTAGGGTTAGGGTTAGGGTTAGGGTTAGGGTTAGGGTTAGGGTTAGGGTTAGGGTTAGGGTTAGGGTTAGGGTTAGGGTTAGGGTTAGGGTTAGGGTTAGGGTTAGGGTTAGGGTTAGGGTTAGGGTTAGGGTTAGGGTTAGGGTTAGGGTTAGGGTTAGGGTTAGGGTTAGGGTTAGGGTTAGGGTTAGGGTTAGGGTTAGGGTTAGGGTTAGGGTTAGGGTTAGGGTTAGGGTTAGGGTTAGGGTTAGGGTTAGGGTTAGGGTTAGGGTTAGGGTTAGGGTTAGGGTTAGGGTTAGGGTTAGGGTTAGGGTTAGGGTTAGGGTTAGGGTTAGGGTTAGGGTTAGGGTTAGGGTTAGGGTTAGGGTTAGGGTTAGGGTTAGGGTTAGGGTTAGGGTTAGGGTTAGGGTTAGGGTTAGGGTTAGGGTTAGGGTTAGGGTTAGGGTTAGGGTTAGGGTTAGGGTTAGGGTTAGGGTTAGGGTTAGGGTTAGGGTTAGGGTTAGGGTTAGGGTTAGGGTTAGGGTTAGGGTTAGGGTTAGGGTTAGGGTTAGGGTTAGGGTTAGGGTTAGGGTTAGGGTTAGGGTTAGGGTTAGGGTTAGGGTTAGGGTTAGGGTTAGGGTTAGGGTTAGGGTTAGGGTTAGGGTTAGGGTTAGGGTTAGGGTTAGGGTTAGGGTTAGGGTTAGGGTTAGGGTTAGGGTTAGGGTTAGGGTTAGGGTTAGGGTTAGGGTTAGGGTTAGGGTTAGGGTTAGGGTTAGGGTTAGGGTTAGGGTTAGGGTTAGGGTTAGGGTTAGGGTTAGGGTTAGGGTTAGGGTTAGGGTTAGGGTTAGGGTTAGGGTTAGGGTTAGGGTTAGGGTTAGGGTTAGGGTTAGGGTTAGGGTTAGGGTTAGGGTTAGGGTTAGGGTTAGGGTTAGGGTTAGGGTTAGGGTTAGGGTTAGGGTTAGGGTTAGGGTTAGGGTTAGGGTTAGGGTTAGGGTTAGGGTTAGGGTTAGGGTTAGGGTTAGGGTTAGGGTTAGGGTTAGGGTTAGGGTTAGGGTTAGGGTTAGGGTTAGGGTTAGGGTTAGGGTTAGGGTTAGGGTTAGGGTTAGGGTTAGGGTTAGGGTTAGGGTTAGGGTTAGGGTTAGGGTTAGGGTTAGGGTTAGGGTTAGGGTTAGGGTTAGGGTTAGGGTTAGGGTTAGGGTTAGGGTTAGGGTTAGGGTTAGGGTTAGGGTTAGGGTTAGGGTTAGGGTTAGGGTTAGGGTTAGGGTTAGGGTTAGGGTTAGGGTTAGGGTTAGGGTTAGGGTTAGGGTTAGGGTTAGGGTTAGGGTTAGGGTTAGGGTTAGGGTTAGGGTTAGGGTTAGGGTTAGGGTTAGGGTTAGGGTTAGGGTTAGGGTTAGGGTTAGGGTTAGGGTTAGGGTTAGGGTTAGGGTTAGGGTTAGGGTTAGGGTTAGGGTTAGGGTTAGGGTTAGGGTTAGGGTTAGGGTTAGGGTTAGGGTTAGGGTTAGGGTTAGGGTTAGGGTTAGGGTTAGGGTTAGGGTTAGGGTTAGGGTTAGGGTTAGGGTTAGGGTTAGGGTTAGGGTTAGGGTTAGGGTTAGGGTTAGGGTTAGGGTTAGGGTTAGGGTTAGGGTTAGGGTTAGGGTTAGGGTTAGGGTTAGGGTTAGGGTTAGGGTTAGGGTTAGGGTTAGGGTTAGGGTTAGGGTTAGGGTTAGGGTTAGGGTTAGGGTTAGGGTTAGGGTTAGGGTTAGGGTTAGGGTTAGGGTTAGGGTTAGGGTTAGGGTTAGGGTTAGGGTTAGGGTTAGGGTTAGGGTTAGGGTTAGGGTTAGGGTTAGGGTTAGGGTTAGGGTTAGGGTTAGGGTTAGGGTTAGGGTTAGGGTTAGGGTTAGGGTTAGGGTTAGGGTTAGGGTTAGGGTTAGGGTTAGGGTTAGGGTTAGGGTTAGGGTTAGGGTTAGGGTTAGGGTTAGGGTTAGGGTTAGGGTTAGGGTTAGGGTTAGGGTTAGGGTTAGGGTTAGGGTTAGGGTTAGGGTTAGGGTTAGGGTTAGGGTTAGGGTTAGGGTTAGGGTTAGGGTTAGGGTTAGGGTTAGGGTTAGGGTTAGGGTTAGGGTTAGGGTTAGGGTTAGGGTTAGGGTTAGGGTTAGGGTTAGGGTTAGGGTTAGGGTTAGGGTTAGGGTTAGGGTTAGGGTTAGGGTTAGGGTTAGGGTTAGGGTTAGGGTTAGGGTTAGGGTTAGGGTTAGGGTTAGGGTTAGGGTTAGGGTTAGGGTTAGGGTTAGGGTTAGGGTTAGGGTTAGGGTTAGGGTTAGGGTTAGGGTTAGGGTTAGGGTTAGGGTTAGGGTTAGGGTTAGGGTTAGGGTTAGGGTTAGGGTTAGGGTTAGGGTTAGGGTTAGGGTTAGGGTTAGGGTTAGGGTTAGGGTTAGGGTTAGGGTTAGGGTTAGGGTTAGGGTTAGGGTTAGGGTTAGGGTTAGGGTTAGGGTTAGGGTTAGGGTTAGGGTTAGGGTTAGGGTTAGGGTTAGGGTTAGGGTTAGGGTTAGGGTTAGGGTTAGGGTTAGGGTTAGGGTTAGGGTTAGGGTTAGGGTTAGGGTTAGGGTTAGGGTTAGGGTTAGGGTTAGGGTTAGGGTTAGGGTTAGGGTTAGGGTTAGGGTTAGGGTTAGGGTTAGGGTTAGGGTTAGGGTTAGGGTTAGGGTTAGGGTTAGGGTTAGGGTTAGGGTTAGGGTTAGGGTTAGGGTTAGGGTTAGGGTTAGGGTTAGGGTTAGGGTTAGGGTTAGGGTTAGGGTTAGGGTTAGGGTTAGGGTTAGGGTTAGGGTTAGGGTTAGGGTTAGGGTTAGGGTTAGGGTTAGGGTTAGGGTTAGGGTTAGGGTTAGGGTTAGGGTTAGGGTTAGGGTTAGGGTTAGGGTTAGGGTTAGGGTTAGGGTTAGGGTTAGGGTTAGGGTTAGGGTTAGGGTTAGGGTTAGGGTTAGGGTTAGGGTTAGGGTTAGGGTTAGGGTTAGGGTTAGGGTTAGGGTTAGGGTTAGGGTTAGGGTTAGGGTTAGGGTTAGGGTTAGGGTTAGGGTTAGGGTTAGGGTTAGGGTTAGGGTTAGGGTTAGGGTTAGGGTTAGGGTTAGGGTTAGGGTTAGGGTTAGGGTTAGGGTTAGGGTTAGGGTTAGGGTTAGGGTTAGGGTTAGGGTTAGGGTTAGGGTTAGGGTTAGGGTTAGGGTTAGGGTTAGGGTTAGGGTTAGGGTTAGGGTTAGGGTTAGGGTTAGGGTTAGGGTTAGGGTTAGGGTTAGGGTTAGGGTTAGGGTTAGGGTTAGGGTTAGGGTTAGGGTTAGGGTTAGGGTTAGGGTTAGGGTTAGGGTTAGGGTTAGGGTTAGGGTTAGGGTTAGGGTTAGGGTTAGGGTTAGGGTTAGGGTTAGGGTTAGGGTTAGGGTTAGGGTTAGGGTTAGGGTTAGGGTTAGGGTTAGGGTTAGGGTTAGGGTTAGGGTTAGGGTTAGGGTTAGGGTTAGGGTTAGGGTTAGGGTTAGGGTTAGGGTTAGGGTTAGGGTTAGGGTTAGGGTTAGGGTTAGGGTTAGGGTTAGGGTTAGGGTTAGGGTTAGGGTTAGGGTTAGGGTTAGGGTTAGGGTTAGGGTTAGGGTTAGGGTTAGGGTTAGGGTTAGGGTTAGGGTTAGGGTTAGGGTTAGGGTTAGGGTTAGGGTTAGGGTTAGGGTTAGGGTTAGGGTTAGGGTTAGGGTTAGGGTTAGGGTTAGGGTTAGGGTTAGGGTTAGGGTTAGGGTTAGGGTTAGGGTTAGGGTTAGGGTTAGGGTTAGGGTTAGGGTTAGGGTTAGGGTTAGGGTTAGGGTTAGGGTTAGGGTTAGGGTTAGGGTTAGGGTTAGGGTTAGGGTTAGGGTTAGGGTTAGGGTTAGGGTTAGGGTTAGGGTTAGGGTTAGGGTTAGGGTTAGGGTTAGGGTTAGGGTTAGGGTTAGGGTTAGGGTTAGGGTTAGGGTTAGGGTTAGGGTTAGGGTTAGGGTTAGGGTTAGGGTTAGGGTTAGGGTTAGGGTTAGGGTTAGGGTTAGGGTTAGGGTTAGGGTTAGGGTTAGGGTTAGGGTTAGGGTTAGGGTTAGGGTTAGGGTTAGGGTTAGGGTTAGGGTTAGGGTTAGGGTTAGGGTTAGGGTTAGGGTTAGGGTTAGGGTTAGGGTTAGGGTTAGGGTTAGGGTTAGGGTTAGGGTTAGGGTTAGGGTTAGGGTTAGGGTTAGGGTTAGGGTTAGGGTTAGGGTTAGGGTTAGGGTTAGGGTTAGGGTTAGGGTTAGGGTTAGGGTTAGGGTTAGGGTTAGGGTTAGGGTTAGGGTTAGGGTTAGGGTTAGGGTTAGGGTTAGGGTTAGGGTTAGGGTTAGGGTTAGGGTTAGGGTTAGGGTTAGGGTTAGGGTTAGGGTTAGGGTTAGGGTTAGGGTTAGGGTTAGGGTTAGGGTTAGGGTTAGGGTTAGGGTTAGGGTTAGGGTTAGGGTTAGGGTTAGGGTTAGGGTTAGGGTTAGGGTTAGGGTTAGGGTTAGGGTTAGGGTTAGGGTTAGGGTTAGGGTTAGGGTTAGGGTTAGGGTTAGGGTTAGGGTTAGGGTTAGGGTTAGGGTTAGGGTTAGGGTTAGGGTTAGGGTTAGGGTTAGGGTTAGGGTTAGGGTTAGGGTTAGGGTTAGGGTTAGGGTTAGGGTTAGGGTTAGGGTTAGGGTTAGGGTTAGGGTTAGGGTTAGGGTTAGGGTTAGGGTTAGGGTTAGGGTTAGGGTTAGGGTTAGGGTTAGGGTTAGGGTTAGGGTTAGGGTTAGGGTTAGGGTTAGGGTTAGGGTTAGGGTTAGGGTTAGGGTTAGGGTTAGGGTTAGGGTTAGGGTTAGGGTTAGGGTTAGGGTTAGGGTTAGGGTTAGGGTTAGGGTTAGGGTTAGGGTTAGGGTTAGGGTTAGGGTTAGGGTTAGGGTTAGGGTTAGGGTTAGGGTTAGGGTTAGGGTTAGGGTTAGGGTTAGGGTTAGGGTTAGGGTTAGGGTTAGGGTTAGGGTTAGGGTTAGGGTTAGGGTTAGGGTTAGGGTTAGGGTTAGGGTTAGGGTTAGGGTTAGGGTTAGGGTTAGGGTTAGGGTTAGGGTTAGGGTTAGGGTT